>ML788372.1:519015-538655 GCA_009831015.1 Picea engelmannii
TGGTGGCGTCATGGCAAAGGAGTAACGTAAGAACAATAAAACATTTCAACTTTTTGTTTACAGTTTTGCATTTGCACCAACAATAAAACTTAATACTTAATGATCTCAATGACCTAAAGAAACATTTCGACTCTTTGTTTACACTTCTCCATCTGCACTAACAATAAAATTGAATCGTTTCAACGAGTTAAGGTTAGGTTTAATGGTTAAGAATATAGGTTCAAATCCAGAGAGGTAAGGTATTACACTTTAGTAGATTTTAGTAGTCAAATTGTTTAGCAAATGTCTTACACCAATTTAATATCTGATTTGGCTGTGATTTTAAAATTAGATTATTAAAACTTTATCATCTTAATGAGCTAAGACTAGGTCTAATAGTTAAAAACATGAGTTTCTTCTTAAGAGAGATAAGATATATACATCTTAGTAAATTTTAACAGTCAAATTGCTGCACAAATGTCATACACCAATTTAGTATCTGATTTGGCTGTGATTTTAAAATTAAATTATTATTACTTAAACTAAAAGTTTGTATGATAGAGAATGATTTAAGCAGATAAAATATATACATCTTCCTGGACTTGACTTCAATACTCAAATAGCTGTCCAGATCTCATACACAACATTTAGTATATGACTTGACAGCGATCTTAAAATTAAATTATTATAAACTAATAAACTAAAAATTTTATAGAATGATTTGGAGAGTGCTCCAAGTTGTCCCTGTAGCCAGATCTCTTTGAACATATGAAATTATATTGAGTTCTAAAAATGTAATAAATATTGTGGTTCAACAGATGGGACTCGATCATGGAAGGCAATAGACTTTACAGAGACATGGATCCAATGCGCGCGTACAAATTAGAGATGTGATTGAGGGGCACATGAAAGAAGAGAGACTGGTTTTATGTGACATGAGCTTTGAGTAAAAAAAACTCTGTTATACAAGAGAAACTCAGAGAGGATGAAGAAAAAAGAACAAGTATGTTCTGGTTGGTGTTCTCCCTATCTTCGATGCTTTGGTTGGTTGAAAAGGCTGCCTCAAGATTTGTTGGTTGAACTTCTTTGTTTTCTTGCTGGGAATTGTAATGGATTTTGAGGTCATGTGCAAAATAGCTCTTCATTTAAGTATATATCTTCTTCCAACAACACAGATTTGGCAAGTGTATCGAATTGTAGAGATTGCACTAGTATTTGTCTACCTCAGAGGCGGGTAACAGAAACTGTACGGGTGGATAAAACGACATATTATCACTACAAAAGTTTCTATTTCATAGTTTTATGGCCTGCATGTGGGTTTGGTAGCCGACATGACAGAAAGATATGTTCTTTGTCAAAGTTTGTTTGATTTCCTTGGGATGTAGTTGCAGACTTCACATATTTGGCGTGACCTCCGAACATTCCAAACCTTTCTGTCGGCCGCCATACCTCCACCACTATGAGGAAATATATATTCTAATTCCATCTGCAACATTTGATACACTTGCCAGACCTGTGTTGGTGCCTTCTGTAGCATTTGATGCACTTGTCACACCTCTGCTGCCCAAAGAAGTTATGTACCTCAATAGATTTGCATTTTTCATCTAGGTTGGACATTTCTTTCAATTTACAGTAATAAAACAAAGAAGTTCCACATACAAATCCTCAGGCAAGCTTCTCAACCAAACATACGATCGAATATAGCGAGAATACCAGTCACTACCTACTTGAATTTTTTTCCCCTGCCTCAGCTATTGTGACATAAAATGAATCTGTCCACCTTGAAATCGGCCTGAATCACATTTGTAAGTTGTCTCGGATGTCAAGGGTCGGGAACATTGCAAGGAAATCACCTTAAACCCCAAATTTTCAACGAAAGAGGGGAATTAATACTTGACAAAGAATGAAATGTTGAATAAGAAGCCATTGCAGGAAGACCATATCTGGAAGAGACAAGGTATTCAAAAAACTAGGATAGATGTACTTGGCAGCACCGATTAAGTACAAAACCCAAAATTGATATTCAACTCATTTTTTACAAAGAAAGAGTTTGAATGTTAAGAAACTGTGAAGAAGCTTCATCAATGTACATATTTTTTATTGGTCGACGGCAGGTGAAATCGCAATTGTTGTCGCCAATAGCCTCAACTGTATTTTGTAACCCATCTTATTTGAATATAGAATAATTTTTGTTTATATTTTAATAGTATTTTCCAATTTTTGGTATTTGTTTTAATTGTATTTTGTACTTTCTTCCCCTGTGTCATTTAACATGAAGGGAAATCTTTTGTTTATGTTGCCCACTGCTTCAATCTAAATAAAACCTTCTCTGTTCTTTCTTTACATTTTACATTTAAGAATAATTAATGAGTTACAACAAGGCGGTTGGATTGTTGACACAATGTTCCTATGAAGTATGTTGGATATATTGCAGCTTCTTCTATTTGATAATATCCGTGCATATATACTAATATCAATACTATTGGAATAAATACAAAAAGATTCCTCTTTGGAAAAGCTTGGGCAATTATGTTTCGGTTTGTGGTATTAAACAACTATGTCCATTGTTCTGTCATATACATATTGCAGCCTAAGAACTTTCGTGGTCTGTAATTTATGCTTTAATTACTTAAAGTCACACCACATTTTTATTTCATTTAATTTAATTTAGATATTGATGTTTATGGAGAGTTGGTGTTTGCTGATGTCATTGCAACGAATACAAGATGAATAGATGATAAGGATTTGATCTCGTTGAGACCACAATGTAAGTTCATGTTTCTTATTGTGCTATGTTCATCTTGCAGTCAAAATTTTCGTGGTTTCAACGAAATTTGCAAGCCGAAGAGCATCTTTCAAATTGGGAGATCATTTGCATTTGAAACAGAAACGATCCATTAATATATATTAGTATGAATACTATTCAGATAAACATGAAAACTTTCTCCATTGATAGATACTAGTATGAAAAATATTGAAATAGATATCAAAACTTTGTCTTGGCCAATACTTAGCCATTTATCTGGGCAGCAAGCCCTAGGTTCACAACACCCACCACCTATGTCCCATGTTTCATCATATACATGTTGCAGCCAAATAACTTCAATGATTTGCACTTAATGCTTTTACTAGTGAGAACCCAGCAAAGGTTCGAAAACATTGCCATTAATAAACAGAAAAAAAAAGGTTTTTTCGACTCTAAGATACTTATCTCTTTTTTCCTTTTGATTTTCATGTCCATTATGGATTTTTGGGTTTATACTTAGTCGTCTTTCTATAATGGGCGGCTGCAGGGTTCATGGGATGACATATCTTCATGTCCATCTATATTTTCACATGACAAATCCAACCGACCGTTGTACCTTTACATACCTAAGCAATTTTATGGTCGCGGTTGCCGGATCGGCGCATACAAACTGACATTTTCTTCTTCCTGCTTGTTATCTCTTTCTGGATATATACTTACTGCACTTTCTATGGTATCTGATTCCAGAGTTAGTGGGTTGACATATCCATCTATATCCTCGCATGACATATCTGACCGACCATTGTTCCTTTCCATACTTACCCAATTTTATGCCTATCGCTGCGGGGCCAGCGCTTGCGAACCCAACCGCTTATCGTTTCACTATATACATCTTGCACTCAAAATATCCATCATATACAATTGCATCGCAAGTTCCTCGTATACATTAACTTTGTTCAAAGTATCTTTTTCTTCTTTCCATCCTTAGCAACTTCGCGTCCTTCCTGATATACATCAACAATGCTCTTACTAGTGACAAGTGGACACAGTGGTACGAAAGATACTTCCATGATCTATAATTCATGCCTTAACATCTCCATCTATATCCTCTCACGGAAGATCTGACCGACCGCTGTTCCTTTCCATACTTAGCCAATTTTATGTCCGTCGCTGCGGGGCCGACGCTTGCGAACCCAGCTACTTATCGTTCCACTATATACATGTTGCACTCAAAACATCTGTGGTCTACAATTCCACCACAGGTTACTCATATACATTAAGTTCGTTCAAAGTATTTGTTCCTTCTTTCCATCCCCAACAACTTCATGTCCTTCCCGATATACATCAACAATGCTCTTACTAGTGAAAGGTGGACATAGTGATATGAAAGATACTTCTGTGATCTGCAATTTATGGCTTAACTGGTGACAACTCAGCATGATTCACAATCATTTGCATTAATAATCAAACACTAGATTTCTTCTATGAGATACTTAGTTCTTTTTCCCTTCTCTTCTTTCCATGTATTATCTACAATTTCACTGTGAACTCCTCCATCCTTTTCCCCTTATTTTCTTCCTGTATATTATGGGACTATAAAATATGGACCTGATATTTTATAGAGCATGTACAAATTCTGCATTCCATACCTAGCGACATTTTGGATCGCGTGTTCTTGGGCAGGCGGGCTCAAAATTGGGTCTCAATTTTTCAGTGGCCTACAAATAGCACCCAGAATTCCGCGATATAAAAATTGACAAGCAAACCTGCGGACTGGCTTAATCAACATTGCACTTCTATTGTTCTATGTCCTCCAAACAGTGCTCCCAGTTCCATGATATAGAAATTGACACACAGAATGCAGGACTGGCTGGGTGGAAATTGCCATTGTTTATGGACGCTAGTCCCTATGAAGTATCTAACAGTATCTAAAAAAATATTTTGAATACCAAATTAGCTCTTAGTAGTGACAATTGGACATAGAGGTACAAAACAGTTGAAATTGCACTCTCCGCAATATACAAATTGACTATCAGATTCTGACATCGTTTTCTCTTTCGTGTTATATATTATGCATTCAACTGTTAGGAGCGATACAATTAGAAGTTTTGAGCCTCGCCTCCTCTGCAGACACCTTCTCAGCCTGTTTTGGATCCTCCTATTGCCGGGTTGATATCTTATAGAGCATGTACGAATTCTGCATTCCATACCTGGAGACATTTTTGATCCCAGGTTCTCGGGCGGGTGGGCTCAAAATTGGGTCTCCATTGTTGTGTGTGTTGCAAATAGCACCCAGAATTCCACGATATACAAATTGACAAGTAGACCTGTGGACTGGCTAACTCAACATTGCACTTCTATTGTTCCGTGTCCTCCAAATAGTGCTTCCAGTTCTACGATATACAAATTCACACACAAAATGCAGGGCTGGCGGGGTTGAGATTGCCATTGTTTACCAATGCTAATCCCTATGAAGTATCTAACAGAATCTAAAAAAATATTTTCGATACTAAATTAGCTCTTACTAGTGAGAACTGGACACATAGGTATGAAACTGGTGGCATCTCACCCTGCGCAATATACAAATTGACTGTTGGGTTTAGACATCTTTTTCTCTTCCATGTTACAAATTATGCATTCAAATGTTCAGAATGATACAAGTTGAACGTCGGGGATTTTCATCTTCTGCAAACATGTTCTCAGGCCGTTTGGATCCTCCTGTTGGCGGGTTCACTAAATTTGCAACTCTTGGATATTGTTTCAGGTTGGCATCAAGCTTTGTTGTACCACGGTTCACAAATGTTTCAAAGTATCTGTCGTTGCCTCAGTTGGCATCCGGCCCTCCGCAATATACAAATTGACTACCGGGTTCACATCTTCTACTCAAAATTTCAGTGATCTACAATTCCACTGCCGACTCCTTTGTCCTTTTTCCCTTTTCTTCTTCAATTGTATTATGGCCCTTTGGTTATATAGTTGGTCTCCTTTTTATAATCGTGGGTTCCAGCATTGGTGGGCTGACTTCTTTATCTCCATCTATATAATCACACCGGGAATCCGATCGACCACTATTTCTTTCCATACTTAGCCAATTTTATGGTCGCGGTTGCTGGGTTGGAAATCTATAATTCTACTGCGGGCTCCTCGAACTCGCAAGATTCACTGTGCCACGGTTCACAAATGTTCTCTCTAATATACATTGGTTATGCTCTTACTAATGACTCTTACAAGTGACGAATGCACACAACAATACGAAACAGGTTCACAAAATCGCCAATTCTTAGTCAGTGTTTCGGGTTCGTGCATTCGAACTCTGCTACTTCTTGTTCTGTGATATACATATTGCACTCAAAATTTCTGTTATTTACAATTCCACCGTGGAGTCATTGGCCCATTTTCCCTTTTCTTCTTCCCTTGTATTATCGCTTTGGCATTATATACTTAGTCGCCTATCTATAAATGCGGGTTCTAGCCTTGGTCGGTTGATATATCTTTATCTCCATCTATATAATCATACGACGAATCCAACCGACCTTTATTTCTCTCCATACTTGGCCAATTTTATGGCCACAATTGGCAGGTTCGCGGTTTCAAACTCTGCTTCTTGTTGCATCATGTACATCTTGCACTGAAAACTTCTGTGATCTACAATTCTAGCACGGGCTTGTCAAACTCACAACCTTCACTCTACCACTGCTCACAAATGTTTCAAAGTATCTCTCGTTGCCTTCCATCCCCACTAACTTCATGTCCTTCCGGCTGTCTTACCATACCCTCTTCGTTGTTACGCGTATTGCACTCAAAAAGTCCCGAGACATACAATTTGACCCTTGCCCCCTCACCTTCAACAGTTGTACCTTGCAACCCTATTTTGTAGCAGTTTTTTTCCCCTGCTTGCGACCTCCATACTTTCTTACTATGCAATTAGAAACCTTTCATGGTAATAGTTGACCATGCAGGAACCGTCAACATTGTCATTAATGGGAGAAAATGTCGAGGAGATATCCCATTATTACGCATTAAACCAAGATGTGAGGAGAGTTATTTTGTCCCTTCCGATTGTTCATCTCGAACACGCATCGTCGTGTTGGCCCACTCAAGAAATCTACAATGCTTAATCGCTCATTGCAATATCCACCATGTTCGCATTTCTATGTATGCAATTAGTATTGTTTAATGTTAACAACGCATCATGCAACAACCGTTCAAATTGTCATTAATCAACGAAAGTCTCGAGGACATCTCCCATTCACATGCTTTTGACCAAAATTTTCCCAGGGTTATATTATCCCTTCCAACTTTTCATTTCATTCATTGTCTGGAACAAATAAACGTTCTTGTAGACTTATGGCAGCAGGTCGAGAGCATTTTTGTGGAGATACAATAAATATGTTCACACAAGAGGACCAGACCTTCCACTGGTCCAGGGCATACTTTTACTATTCATCTCGTTCCACCCATAATGAAGTGATTTGGACCTCTGGAATCACTCGTGCAGGTTGCGTCCCTGAGGTTTTTGACTGTAAGGAGGTGGTCTCTTGGTGCACTGAAAAATATATTCCAGGAAAAATAATTATTCCACTGCGCGACCACTCTCCTGTTTCTTTGTCACCTCAGGTCTTCCATGAGATGTTAAAATTTTCGAAACTAACATTGATGTTCAGAGGACAAGACTGCAACAAGTTTCTAGAAAAACATCATAACGGGTTGGAAACCTTAGCCGACTTCCTCAAAGACCCGATAACAGTTCTTGAATATATCACAAGGTTGCAGGTAAGTTCCTTCAGAAATCCATTTCGGGAAATTGCTTGGTTGTTTACAAGAATAACGAGACATGCATCCATAGCAAGCATTTACCATATAATTATTTATATTTTGTATTTCACGGTCAAGGAACAATACATTTTTGGTTGGGGGAACCTAATTTCCATTGAGCTCTGTTCCCAGTTGTCACGATTCAAAGAATCGAATAAATTTTATATGTCATCGTACTTGATTTCCGCAATTGTGTATTGTTGTCTGTTTCCAAAAATTTCTCTTTCAAATAAAATAAACTGTGGATTCAACCCAGTAACATTCTGGCACGAGGGCCTATGGAGGCACAAGTCCTTCCATTGTTTTTATGAAGTTTTTAATGGCTTTGTCTCAGTTTTCAAATATTTACTATTAGGAAAGGATGCTCCGCGGATGTCTCGCCAGGCAACCAAGTTTTTGAACAGAAAGGGCACACTTGAGCAAGAGGAAAATCATAGTGTCCTCATGGTATTTGGCTCTAAGGAAAATCTTGCCTTCCTTCCATGCCACATCACAGACAAGATGTTTGTTGCAGAAATAACAAAGCAATACAACCACTGGTTGCATTTTTTCCATGACAAGAAAAAAAAACATTCCTCTGCCCTGGAAATTCGGAGACTTCGTGTGCAGAAGCATCAACAAGATTCACGAGTTTTCCACCCATTTCAAGAAATTGAACCTAACGTACATTGAAAGGCTAAAAGGGTTTGACCCTAATGGAATTTTTCGAGAACATTTACTGGGTGTTGGATTTAACACCTCTTTTATCCATAGACACCTGACCCAAAACAGGGACAGTGTCGACAACAATTTTGCTTCTGTCGATTGCGACGCACAAACATTCCAAAGAGCGACTAAATTGTACAGACAACATGGAAAAGTATCTGGTGAGAAGAGTACCCAGTCCCCCGCTAGCACTCCCAAAAGCACGACATCATGGAGCATCGCTTTGACGGTCCACCCCAGTAAGAAAGCAACCCAAAAATCTTCGAATGGAGGAGGATATAAGAACCCTCCTCGCATAAATATTGATAGTTCTCACAAAATTCCACTAACGAAGAAGAGAAAAAAAAATGCAGGGCAAGCGGAGGAACCCGAAATTGAAAGTGGAAAACTGCAACTTGAAATTGAAGAACAACACACGCAGAAAATTGGGTCGTCCACGGTGGAAATATCTGACACCAATTTTTTTGACATAGATGAATCCTTCGTAATCCAGAGCATTATTTTTGACAGCCAATCTAAAACCATGGTCATTGAAAAGAGATATGTAACAAACAAGAAAGGCAAATCTCGCACAAAGATTGACTTTAGAAAAATGTCGTCATCCCAAATATGCTCATTTCACCAGGTAACCGGTGACATTCTTTGTGATTCCACTGGAGGAATGGAAACAGATCATGCCAATCTGAAACAACGCCTCAACGAATTTGATCAGGCTTTCATTGCAACCCCAAAATTTGATAGTCCTTTGGAAAAAATCATGTATGCTACCAGTGCAACGAAGATGAAAGTATCCTCTACCCTCCTTACATGCTCTAGAGCCCTTGTAGAGAATAACATCAACAAAAGAATGCAGCTAGTTACTGAAGTCTGAGAAACATCGCAAAATTTAGTTTCCTTCGGAAAGAAGGCCAATGATTTGCTGGAACATTTGGAGGTGAATTTAAAAAATGAACATTTTTTCTGTGAGTAGGTATTGGCACCTTTTTCCAACTATGCCATCAACACATCGGAACTGAAAACAAGACAGGAGAAACTCCCCTCCCCAAAGTGCACCAAAAAAGTAAAAGCATGTTGATAAAAGAAAGTTGACAACCTGAAGCTCATTGTCAAATCATGTAAACAAGTCATATCATAAAAGAAAGATTTATTCACAAGCCTGCTATAGATGGACTTAGCCAGAACTACCAACGAGGTTCAAGATCCTAACTTTATTCTCAAATCCTTGTCAGTCACCAAAGAAGCCTTCCAGGAACAAGTTGATATTTTAAAGGGGTTGTCTTTCAAAAAGTTTTACGACATACTTGAACATCGTCTAGATGAGCACGAGCACTGGGTACTAGACTATGCCTCACACAATGAAGAAATTGAACATATTCTACATAGTATTTCAATGGAAATAAGGAAATTAGAAAACGACCTTTACGACATAGAAATCCGGGATGAAATCAACACAACCCCCATGAAAATCTACATCGAAGAATGGTTCCAACAGAGAATGGATGACCTCGTCCAGGAAGGGAAACAACCGGTCAACAGGACTCTACTGCCCATCGATGAAAGAAACAAAAACACATCGGCTTCATAGTAAGTCTATACTGCCATCTTGTTTTTTTTATCAATCCAGTTTAAGTCTATGCTCTCATCTTCTTTTCTTTATCAATCCACTTATGTCCTCTTTAAATAAAAAACTGTAACCAAAGACTCATAACTTCCAATTTCTTTTTTTCAGGCCTTCCTCTCTACCATCGCACACTTCTTCTTTCGACGTTCCTAATTCTTGTACTTATTTATTTTTATGGTTCACGAGAGCCCCAATCCCAGTCTATATGACAAACATAATTACATTTCCAGAAACATGTAACAAACATTATTAATTTTCGATAATTCCAAAGAAAACTGATTCGTCAATGCCCTTATTGTATACTAAAGTTTGGGTTTCAAGGAACCTTTCTTGTTTGTTCCAAAGAAAACTAATTCGGATACGCTACATTTATTATCTTCTATTATATGCTAATTTGTTGGTCTTCAATGACGTTGATGTTTTAAATGTTGATGTAATTTCCAGAGATATGTAATAGACATTATTTATTTTATAATAAGTTTGTATAGTTGACAAGCCCTCTTGTCAATTTGTATATCGCGGAACTCTCGATGTTGTTTATAGGTCACAGAACAACAAAGGACCATTTTTGAAACCGCCAGCCCGAGAACCTACGATCCAAAAATTGCCTAAGTATGGATTGAACACTGCATACATGCTCTATAAAATGTGTGCAAATAAAACTAATTCGGCAATGCTATATCTTTTTTGTCCAAGAAAAGCCTTAGTTTTAAAGAAAACTAATTCGGTGTAACAGGTGTTATTACTATTCTATTATATAACATGCATTATTAATTTTTGGTAAATTTCTATACTCCGCAACTCCACCTGTCATTTTGTATATCACACAACTGTCGGTGCTATTTGTAGGGTGCGGAACATCGAAGGCCCAATTTTGACCCCGCCAGCACGAGAACCCACGATCCAAAAATTGGCCAAGTATGCAATGAGGGCTCTGTGCATGCTCTATAAAATCGCATCCCCATACTTTATAAAAGTACAAATTTTGTATCTATAAAACTAAATATCTACTTTATACAACTACATATTTCGTATGTATAATTTATTTATTTCTGATGAATTTCTATAGTGCGCAACTCCACCCCTCGATTTCTATATCGCAGAGAACATCGAAGGCCCAATTTCTATATCGCAGAACTGTCGGTGTTATTTGTAGGGCAGAGAACATCAGATGCCCAATTTTCAGCCCGCCAGCCGAACAACCCGCGATCCATTATAAAAGTACATATTTTGTATGTATAAAACTAGATATCTATTTTATAAATTACATTTTTTGTATGTATAGTTTATAAATTACTACTTTGATAATGCTATATTTTTTGTGTCCAACAACCTTTCAAATGTTGATAATTTTTTATGTTTTTCAGGAAGAGCTAATTCGAGAATACTATGTTTTGCATGCAAACCGCATGTATTTCAACTTTCTAACCACATGTCTGTACTAGGTCACATTTACTCCCATCCCAACGTGGCAGGGACTACGTTGTCATGCAAAACTTGTTATTATAACGTTTTTTTCATAATAGTCAAAAGTTAAAATAACATGCTTATTTTTGAAATTTTGTTTATAACTATGAGAATCTTAATAATAATAATAATAATAATTTAATTTTTATAAAATCATTTTCATATTTAATAAAATTCTTAAAAATAATCTATTTATTTATTATAATTTCGTAATGATATTTTTCATATTTTATTTTTTCCAAATTCATCCAAACAAAAAATATAATAAATTTTATTTCCAACTTACTTTTAAAATAATTTATTTAATGTACTTTAATTAATAAATTTATATTTTATATGTAACTTGCTTTTGCATAATCTATGTAATGAGCTTTGGTCAAAAAAAAGTTTAAAGTAGATTTATTGCATCATTGTTATTTGAATGTGGTGGAACCTCATCGATATCCATCCATGATCGCTAAAAGCCTTTATTCTATTTTGTAACTCCTTTCCCTATTTAATAGTAAGTGGACAATGTTCTAATCGCTCACGCCTTTAAGACTCATGGATTTTTTTAATGAAACTTGACTAGGTATTTCGGTGCACATAGACATCCTAGGTTTCATTAATATATTTTCCTAATTCTTAGTAATTTAGTTTTCTTTTAGAAATTAAAAGGAGGAATTGTTTGGTTCTTTGGAGTTTGGAATATTAACCCTTAAATTCATAAATTCTCTTAATTGGTTAAAGATTATTAAATTATTATTATTATTTTTCATAGATTGGACTCTCTTAATCTACACAAAATACTTACAAATTCATTTTCAAAATTAATAAAATGTTCTAATTTATTGTAATACCAAAATCAAAGTTGATTTTTGGTTAAGTGTATTTTTATTTTAATTAAAAAAATATCTATATTAAAAAACTAAAAATTTTAAATTTTAAAATATTATAAAATTTAAACTTCGTGATCAAAATAAAAAAGGGTTTTGTGACGTGGGTAGAAGAATGGATTAAACAAAACAAAAACAAAGACACATTACATTGACCAACTTGGGTAGAAGAATAGAGTAAACAAAAAGAAAAAGAGGAAGACACATTACATTGACCAAGGGGGTAGAAGAATGGACTAAACAAAATAGAAACAAAGACACATTGCATTGACCAACGTGGGTAGAAGAATAGAGTAAACAAAAAGAAAAAGAGGAAGACACATTACATTGACCAAGACAAGTCATGAGAAATATATGAATTAATTTATCATAACAAATCAATATGAGATAAAAATATGAATTAATTTTAACACTATTTTCAAATATCAACATCAAGTCACTTCAAGCTAGGGCTAGGAATCCATAAAATATGGTTGCCTTTCACAGTCCCCTCATAGCTCAATATCACACAACCCATTGGATTTCTCCTACATATGTCCTGAATTTCCTCCAACTCTCTTCCTCTTGACTTTCCCAACCCAAGGAATGTACCCCTTCACTGCTCTTAGTCCATCGAGAGTTCCATTCATTTATCATGATCTCTCTAGCATAGGTAGCTAGGAATCTCTCATCTTGTAACTCAAGGGAACTCATTGCTAGGAAAAAACTACCAACAAACAACAACTACTTGCTGACACAAGGCAACTCACCCAGGAGTTCACTCTTAAAGCCTTAAAACTTGGCTCTTCAATTTCCAACTCCGAAATGCTCGAAAAACACTCCAACATGCTCCAAAATTCACCTAGCCTTGTTGTTCCAGATCCCAAGATCTTCTCCCCTATTCTCTACTTGTTGCTCTTGTAAAGTTGAATGTGAAAAGCTTCGTGTTACTACCCATACAAATTTCCTCTCTTTCCCGAAGACAATTGACTGCTTACTTTACCCAATGTTGATTGTACTTCAGCCCCATGCTATCCAATAACTATGGGATGTGACTCTCACACCCACCCTATGAAAAATATTCAGTGATTGGGATCTCATACACTCAACCAGAAAATATAAGTTTTACCCCATGAAAATAAAATTATGTTAGGAAACCATCTCGAGGATGGGAATGTACAATTGAGTTGTTTTCCTTAAAACAAGGACAACATTAGAAGATTATTAATGATAATTGTGTCTACTTGTAAGTTTAAGGAGAAACCAGAAACACTGATTTGAACAAAAACTTGCTTCTGTTGATCTAAGTTTTAACACTTACTACTCAGGTGCTTGGAAAGTTATCAACTATTGCCAATGAATGAGAATTTTGATTCCCTTCCAAAAATGAAATGGTGACTCAGACATAATTATTCAAAAAACAAATCAAAATTGAGCAAAATGAAAAACAAAAAAGAAAATTAAAAATATTTACAACAGGGTGGATCTGAAATCATCACATGAAATATCTCTTGAGAGACTAAAAGAAAATAGAAAAATCGTCATTAATACGAATGTATTCCTACTCGTGGTGCCTTGGGTCAAGGCCGAATTGATAGTTCAAGTTTACTTATCTCTTTACTTTCCATTTAAATTTTTCATGATAATACTACGGTTTTGAAAAGAAATATTCAACGAAAAGCAGAGAGAAAAGGGTTAAAGTGGACTTCTCTGACAACAGTCATATTATGGTTCTATTGGTGTGCCCACTTGTGTTATTTAACTACATTATTACAAAGAGAAACAATGATAAATAAAACTAAAGGAAACCTATTCCTAAACCTACTCTAACTACTAAACAAATCAAAATACTAAGTGAAGTCATGCTTCCAATGTAGCCATCAGAGTAACTCCAATCCTATAATGGAAACAAAATCAAATATTACTAACAAGAATGGTAGTATATCGAAAAAATGACAAAAATATATCATACTTGCCTTTATCATCATCATTTAAAAACAAATCAAGCACAACCTTACCATTCTTTTGAAACTTCTTGATTTATGAATCCTCCAACCATTCTGCAATCTTGTCGTGATATGGGTCATAATGGCATGGAAGAGTGTAAGTAAGTTTGAAAAACTTGTCAAGATTATGGGGACCTAACATAACCATCAGTTGAGGCCGAAGTGCCCCATCCTCCTGACAATTCTCCAAGTGTTCATCAATTTCTTCACATGGAGGATCTAGAAAAATCATGTCATGCTTACTTCGTATATATTCAAGTAGAAACAAAGCAATCACAACTTTATCTTTATTATGAAGATTTTTTCTATACGAATCTTCAAGCCATTCTAAGATCCTGTCATAAAAATTAGGATGCAAACTATAACTTTGATGAAATGGATATATCAATGGAGAACACATCATAAGAGGATTCATGACATCAATTAGATCATTGGTTTGAATGCTTCCTTTGATGAGATGGATCTTTTCAAAATGTGAAGCATAAACATTAAAATTCGAACTAATCAAAGAACAAATATGCAATGTAGAATATTTGATCTCCATAGGAATGAGTGCATGGTCTTTTTAAAAAATAAACCGTGTAAAATCATTTTGCAACATGTCATTTTTCCATGCGAGTGATGGAAGTGAAAGAGCATCCAATCTGACTTCATAAATGTTATGTTTGGAATTAATTTCACCAAATTTTGGCATATCGAAAAGATTTGATTGTGATGGCAAAGAGTAAGATATTATGGGTAAAGTATAAAGTCCACCAGAATCTAAGAAGAGATCGGGATATAAAGAGTAAAATGAATCATAAATAAGCACATGAAAAGAATATCTTGAGCTATGATATTTAACACTAGTATTCTCAAGACAATCTTTTCACTTTCCTTAAAAATTTCACTTTGTTTTGGTGATAAATCCTTCAACGTAATATGATCATCTAAATTTTCCTCATGTATGATAGATAATTCAAAACTTTCATGACAAACGTTTGATCTTTCATGTGGATAAGGTATGATTTCTGGATGGAGGTTTAAGGTTTCTTTTTACAATTGTAGATTTACACCTCTAATTAGCTTCATAGGAATGTTAGAATGTTTAAGATGATTTTCGGCACCTAAGTGTTCTTCAATAAGTGAATTTAAATATTGATTAGAGCATGAGTTACAAGAATGAGGACATTCACCTTGACCCAACATCAAATCTTCTTCCACGATGGTCGAGGACTGAAAATACAATGATTCAGAGGAAAAACCAATTTGATTATCGGTAAGAAATTTTTCAATAGATTCTATCTCCTTTGCTTGTTCAAATTTTTCAGATGGATTCCTCTCATCCTGTGAACAAAATTCTTCTCGCAATTGAGTGATAGGATTTGTAATCGCTTCATCATTCACGATTGAATATGATTGTATGAAAGGGACACAAGCATCATAGAGTAGATTTAATACAAATGACATGTCGTCAAGATTAAATTTACAGAGGACATGATGGATTCTTGTCGAAAAGCCTTCTGGAGATGAATTGTCATTGACTAGAAAAGTATTAAATTATTCACATAATTGATTGTAATCATAGATTTCAAAAACATCTAAAAATTCCTCTACAAATTGAAACTAATAAAAAATGTGATATGCTAGAAAAGACTCAAACCAATGTTTAATCTGACCCCTAAAAGTAAAAGCAAACAATCTGCATAAAACCTTCATATCTGAAATATCATGCTTGATGCATTTACACCAAAACTTATTAATATGGTCTTTAGCAGATACACCCCCCCCACCATCAAAGGTGAGTTTGGACAAGCGAGAGACTATATCGTTGGGAATATCAGGTAATGAGAAGTGGAAAGCATGGTCCAACACAGTGATTTTGGGATCCATGAGGAATTAAAAAAACATCTGAAATAAAGACTCCCACAAGGCCATCTTGTCAGTCTGGCCTGCCTTCTAGTGAATTTCAAGATGACACAAAAGAATAATTTACAAATCTGGAATTATGGCAGGTTGAGGGGTAAAACATTTAATCATTAAATTTACCTCGACCCTCCTTCTAGATCCATTTGTTGACGGGCGTAAGTGACACACAGTCAAATGGAAGGTTAGATCTGGTCCAGGGTTGTCTATTTAACCCAAGCCATTTGGTATGATCTAACCTGGCAGGTTTAATGGCTCTGTTAGCCAACTAGGATCCTAAAGATAGAAAAAGGAAATAAACTAACTAAAGAAAAGATTCTAACAATCGACACAATAATTACAAATGGTTATCTAAGAAAGTGAATATACAAATGATTATGAACAATTTATATATAGTTTACAAGGTTTGCATGAAATCTTGTGAAATGATTTGTTTGATAAAGTTTCTGAACAAAATCAAATATGAACAACACTTCTTTTTGGGTTTTTTAAAGATATTAAACAAATAAATATTAAATGAATACGATTGAAACAATGACACAAAAACAGTCAAAGTGAATTAATGCAATCAACGTTTCATTCATAAACAACTCTAAATAAAAGAAAACAATGCATCTACTAACCTCTAACTGATCATTCATCAACAAACTTAAGTTCCTTTCCTGCATTATATGAGCTCTTGTTTGTCCTGTATTAAGAGGAAACCTATGACAGGGACAGATATAAATCTTCCTTAAGACATTCAAGGAAGTATTTCATGCATTTGAAGTGAATTTAAAACAACAAAAAAATAACGAATTAATATCCTATGATCTCAAGATAATCAATAGCAAAGGACAAAAGAAATCTTAGTCCTTGACATTGATGTTGTGAATCATTTAATAACATAAGTAAACTCAAAGATAATTAAATAATTGTTTGATCACAGACCCAAACTAGATCAATAGATCATGGACAACATTTAAATATTTGCTAATATAAAATATTATATTATGACAAGACTAAAGATAAATCATTAATAATCACATATCATAACATAGAACAAATAGGAGAATATAATAAGACTAGTATTTAACAATTCACATAGGATTAAAACCAAAAGCAAATTGTTCTCCTATATTTCTTCCATACATTATATGTCCATTACTGTAATCCAAAAAAAATCCTCTTCACACTAAGCAACACTAGCTATTTAAACAAGTCTTTGATTAGTTACCTCTTATCATACAAGATAGAGGATGATCCCTAAAAATCAGATATCTTTACAAAAATAGGATAACAAAGAAACATTCGCATAGGAGTTTGTTCATCAAAATTAATTACATAAATGAAATTGTTTAAACAAAATGAAAAGTCACTAAGCCATTGAGCGTATAATCCATGATTTCTTCTCCTTGAAAATAACATTATAAACTGTTGTTTTCCTTAAAAAGGAAAAACAAAATCAAATTTTAGATAACAATACAAACTAATAATTTCAAAAGATAAGCTACGGGTTTCTGTTCCTTAAAATAGTAAAAAAAAAATAAAAAATAAAAAATCTATCTCTTTTATTTTTCCAACCGAATCAAATAAAAAAAAGAATAAAAAAAACTTTTACCATTTCATAGATTAGACAAAGAAGCATCTGAATTTATGAAGGTGTTAAAATTTGTTGAATTTTTAGCAAACACATTACCAACCTGCTCAATCCTCTTAGTTGCCAAATTTAATCTGAATTACCTTGTTCCTTATGCTTGCGGCTTTTATTCACAATTGATTTGTTAATGAAACCCTGATTCGTCTCATTAATAGGAGGGGTTTTATCCTTTAATACATCTAAGACTTCCTCCAATGATTTTATGGGCATGAAATCAGACCGTGGCTTTCTCCCAATGGGTTTTGAACAATAATAGAGGGTCGATCTGTGATAGCATGGTCTTCTTGTGAATCAACACACAGGTTTTTGACAGTAGGGTTAGAAATGCAGGAGTTGGGGTTTTTCCTGAGATGGAGAGGAAATTCTGGTGTGTTCTCGTGTAAGGTGAAATTTCTTCTACACATGAGACCTTCCCAAGTTTCCCCAATATAAGCTAGATGCAACAACAACAGAATTCAGATAAGCCCATGGTGAAAAAGATTTGACAGTGGGTTAAAATCTTGTTTCTGATAAAGATTAATCATTTTATGTAGACTCATAAATAGATAGAAAGGAATATAATCTTGAACCCCAACCAAACCATTAACAGGCTTGAATCTCTGAGCAAAATAAATAAAAACAAAAACGCTTACCTCAGCCACAAAATAAGTTCTAAAAATTTTCCCTCCAAAGAAAAAGATGTATCTCTAAAACTGTGTGGTTTCTGAAAAAACTACCCTTGTGGAAGGTAAATGACCCCATTTCCGAAATGGGTTCTAAAGGGTTTGGCCAAATTCATAACCGTTCGCTCAAAAACTGCGCCGCAAATACATGTCTCAGGTAAGAAATTACGAGTTTTAAAACAAAAAAAGCTCACAGTCATTTGGTTGGATTTGCATCACAGGTTCCATTACCACTATGAAAAGGATAAAGCAGACATCACAGAGTGTAGGTTTAGGTTCCCAACAAATGAGCAACAGAGACAAGTCTGTGTGAAATGTAATGGCACAAAAATTGCAGAGTTTGGGGGCTGTCATAACCCAGAAAAATGAGTTGGGGAAAACGATAACCAGAGGGTTCGTAAAACTCCAAATTGTTTCTCACTATGAGTGTCAAACCTACAAAGTGCAAAACTCTATGCGCATAATGAATATCTTCATTAATGTTTTGGCTTAGCAAGGTGAGGCGAAAACACAAGTACAACATGCTTATACACGTTTGCATGAAAGCTGATGATCCAGATTTATGTAGGAACACGATGAAATATAGAAATACACATAAACATAGAGATGTAGCAGAAATAAGACTTCATTTCATTAATAACAAATGACTGAAATATGCTTATAGACAGAATGGAAATAAACTAGCTAGGGCATTGGTAGCTTATCTCTGAGAAGAGATGTGGTGGCTACTGGCCTCTGAACTGTGTTACAATGAGTCCCGAAGGCCTATTATTATTGAGAAACAATGGAAAACCCTAAACATCCAAAGACTTAACCCTAGGAGATGAAACGCTAAGACTATGGGCCCCGTTTGGGTAAGTTGGTACATCAACTTCTCGGGGACGTAACTTTGGCATACGATCTCCGTTTGACGCGTTCCATACCTCGTTAGAAAGATCTATCCGAGGACTACAACTTTTGGGTGAGAAACACCTATGTAAGATCCATGTTTCTCCCCGTTTTCCCAAAAAACGTAGTTTAAGGCCTCAAAATGGCTCTGGAAGTTCAGGACCCAAAAAACTGCTAAAAATAGTAAACTGTGTGGAAATTGAAAAAATAAAAGAAGCAATGGTGGGGGCCCAAGTGGAATAGGTGGGTGGCCACCAATATCCACCTGGATCATTCCTCCCCCCTTAGGAAGCAATGGTCCCCATTGCGTTGAGTTCCTCCATGAGATGAGGAAACTTCTGCTGAACTTGGTC
>ML788372.1:538958-549894 GCA_009831015.1 Picea engelmannii
GTATCCTTTGTTTTCGGGTGTGCTTGATCTGTGTATCCATGATCTGATCAGTTCTGGCTTGTTCCATGCAGTCTGGATTTAACTCTGTTGGTGTGAGTTGTTCTGCCATGTCGGATGTGTCTAGTAGAGGTGGAAAGTAGGGTTGAAGGTGGTCCACATTGAACACTGGGTGCAGACCAAGGAATGGTGGAATGATGAGCTCAAAGGCATTTTCCCCTACAGCCTTGGTGAGGGTGTACGACCCATATCAGAGAGGACAAATCTTGCGGTGGGGTCCAGCGAGGCGCTCCTTTTGCAAATGCAGCCACACTTTGTCGACCACCTGGAAGTTGTGTGGCACCCGATGTTGATCATGTCGTTGCTTGTACTTAGCATTGGCTCTATCCAAGATGTCATGAACCTGTTGGCTGATGTGTTGAATGTGCTCAATGAAGCTGTTTGCCTTATCAACCTCAGACTGGACATGAGTTGAATCTTCCTGAGTAGCCACAAATGGCATGGCTATGTCAATGGGA
Organism: Picea engelmannii; assembly: GCA_009831015.1. Classification (NCBI taxonomy): domain Eukaryota; kingdom Viridiplantae; phylum Streptophyta; class Pinopsida; order Pinales; family Pinaceae; genus Picea; species Picea engelmannii. The sequence goes on from ML788372.1 coordinate 539,474, forward strand.
CATAGTGGTTGGAATCCCAAGCCCACTTGAAAGGGGCTGTGGTTGGTTGAGCTATGGAGAGCCCGGTTGTAGCTATGTTGTAAATAGGGGAGGATCTCATCCCATGTGCGTGGATGCTTTGAATTGTACATGCGCATAATGTGTATGATCATTTGGTTGACAACCTCTGTCTGGCCATCAGTTTGTGGATGGAAAGCTGTGGACTTGGTGAGCTTGGTGTCCTGCATCGACCAGAGGCTAGACCAAAATGTACTGAGGAACCTACTGTCCCTATCTGAGATGATAGATTGTGGGATCCCAAAGTGTACCCACACTCATTCAAAGAAGAGTTTAGCAGTGGCTTCTGCTGTGATAGTCTTCTTGCAGGCCATCATAATGGACATCTTCGAGAATCGGTCGACGACCACAAAAACACAGTCATTTCCATGCTTAGTAGAAGGAAGGCCTGACATGTAATCCATAGAGATGGATTCCCAAGGTCGACTGGGGGTAGGTAGCGAAGTATAGAGGCCTTGCTTCTTGATGGTCGGTTTGGCAATGGCGTAAGCAGTGCAGGACTTGATGTACTTCTTGACATCTTGTCGAAGGTTCGACCAATAGAAATACTTTTGCAGTACTGCCATGGTTTTATGGACCCCGAAATTCCCAGCGACCCGACTGTAGTGCGCCTCCCAAATCATCTTGGCACGCTCACTTGAAGGAACACAAAGGTGTCCCAGGTGACAAAGCAAGGCATCCTAGAGGTGAAAATTGGGAACTTGCTTACCCTCCAAGAGTGTATTGTATGTGTGGTCGAATTCTAGATCACTTGTGTAGAGAAGAGGCCAATCGGAAGTCTCGTGCCCACAAGAGTTGAGCATAGTGGTTAGTACCACGATGGGTGGTCGACTGAGGAAGTCTGCAACATTATTGGTGCTGTCTTTTTTGTACTTAATGTTCAAATGAAACTGTTGCAGGTATGTGGACCACTTCTAATGGTGATCGTTATGCAACTTCCCTTGTGTCTGTATGAACTGCAGGGGTCGGTGGTCTATGTGGATGATCGTTTCCTTTCCCAAAATGTAATTCTTCCATTGTCGACAAGCCTGCACAATGGAATACATTTCTTTGTCATAAGTGAGATACTTCCGAGCTGTGTCGGAAAGTGTCTCACTGTGATATGTCATTGGATGCCCATGTTGAGTAAGGACTGCCCCAATAGCATAGTCAGAGGCATCTGTCTCGATCTCAAATGGTTGTTGCAAGTCTCGTAATGTGAGCACTAGTGCAGAGTAGAGGCGATTCTTCAATTCCATGAACACCTTCTGTTGAGATTCAGACCAAAAGAATTTTGCTTTAGTTCCTCCCTTGGTGACTTGACTCAAGGGCCAAGTGATATGAGAGAATCCCAACACAAACCTGCGGTAGAAATTGGCAAGACCTAAAAAGATGCAGAGCTCTGTTAGGGTGGTTGGGGTTGGCCAATCCCGAATGACTTGGATCTTTGTTGGATCCACATGCACCCCCCGCTCATCAATAATGTATCCCAGATACTGAACCTGGGTTATGCCAAAAGTGAATTTCTCCAAATTGGCACACAAATTGTGTTGCCGCAGTGTTTGGAGGACCTGTCGGATGTGGTGGAGGTGCTCTTCCCAAGTTTGGCTGAAGATCAGAATGTTATCCAAGTACACCACTACAAATGAGTTGGTGAATGGCTACAGGATGTTGTCCATTAGCCTCATGAAGGTTGCAGGGGCATTCGTCAACCCGAAAGGCATGACCAACCATTCGAAAAGGCCCTCCTTGGATTTGAATGCAGTCTTCCACACATCAGAGGGTTTGATTGGTACCTGGTGATACCTAGACTTTAAGACAATCTAGCTGAAATATTTTCCCCCCTTGAGTTGGTACAGAAGGTCATCAATCCATGGGATCGGGTACCTATTCCGGACAATGATCTTATTCAGTGCCCGATAGTCAATGCAGAGTCTCCAAGTCCCATCATTCTTCTGCACCAACACGATCAACCTCCCACAAGGCGATGAACTCGACCGAATGCGACCTTTCTACAACAGCTCCTGAATCTACCTCTTGATTTTGTCATTCTCCAGGACAAAGTGTCGATAGATGGGTCCATTGGGCAACGATGCACTTGGGGTCAAATCGATAGGGTGCTTGACCTGGCATTGTAGAGGCACCCCTGCGAGGGAGGTGAATATGTTCTCGTACTCCTCCACGACCTTATCCATCTATTTTTTTCGTGCAGCGGGGCCCTGTCTGGAGGTCATGGCCATAGTCTTCCTCTTTTCCTGAGGGTGGATCATCAGGGAAACAAATTTCTTGGTTTTGGAAATGAGCTTACTGCATTGTTTTGCAGTAACCAAAGAGATGGTGGTAGGCGGTGCTATCTCCGGTATTTTGTACAGCTTATTTCCCAAAATGATAATAACAACATGAGGCTAGACTCATACACAACATGTCGCTTCCACAAGTACGGTTGGACTAATAATACATCAGAAACATCAAGAGAAGCAATGTCACACAATACCTCATCCGTGAAGGGCTTGATGCTGTAGGGAAGGCGACATTGTTGACTGACATGGAGGTCTCGTCCTTGGTGCAACTACCCGATGGTGTATGGTTGTGGGTTTGTTGTGGTCGACAAGCCCAGCCGCTTCACGACCTCTACAGAGATAGGGTTCTTATGGCTCCCGCTGTCGACAATGAACTGCAACGGGGAACCCTTTACCCACATTTTGGAATGGAAGAGATGCACCGCCTCCTCTGGATCTTCTGGTTTCTCCTTTTGGATCTTCTTGGTGGAAATGGTGGCGTTGGGCTCTGCATCGATAATCTACTTCCCTCTGTCATTCCCCTTGTCAGGTTTTGATTCAGAGTCAAAGCATGCATCTGATTCAAAAGCCTTCAACTCGACTACCAGTGATTGCTTGGCCCGACACTCACTTGTGTTGTGAGTGGAGCTCTTATGGAACTCACACCAGTTCCCCATGTCCTTTTTTGGCTTCATGGTGTTGTTCTTTGCTTGTGGCTTTGGCTCATTGTCCTGGGCTGCCCCACCTTGGCTTGGTCCTTTGTTCTGCGGTTTGGGGGTACCTTTCCCTTGCTTCTGATTTGTAGACCCAAAGTCTCGCTTCTTCTGTTTGAACTTCTGCTCAATCTTGGCAGCATATCGGTATGCCACACCAAGCGAGGAGATGTCGAGGAACTCCATTTCCTTCTGAATGTATCTATGCAGACAACTACGATACTTTAACACCAAATGTTTCTCTGAGTCTTTGATACCCAACTTTGTGCATAGGGTATGAAACAGATTCGTCATCTCATGCACATCTTGGTCCCTTTGCTGCCACAGCGTAGTCCATTCTATGTATTTTTCCTCATAGCTCTCCACGGGATAATATTGTTCCTTGATGTCGTCTCGAAAATAATTCCAAGTGGGTGCGGCTGATAACAAAGAGGGTTCTCCCTCTCCCTCTTTCTCTGACAGGTTTCCCACCATTCCTTGACATGGGGTGCGGCTTTAAGGAGTGCGAAAATAATATTTTCTTGGTTGGAAAAGTCATGAACCGAGAAATATCCTTCTAACGGATTCAACCATCTATCTACGACATCTGCATCTATTTGGTCCTCAAATATGGGAATGTCAAAGTTTACTTGTACCTTAAAAGGAGTGGCACCTCCAGAGTAGCTATTGGATGTTGATGCGCCGCCAGTGGGAATCCGTTGAAGAATCTGGGCAAAGTTGTCCATCATCGCATTCCTTTGTTTCTCGAGGGCCTCATCGAGCAACATTTTGATATGATCTCCTGCTCCCTCATCTTTCTTTTCTCCCCCCATGGGCGGTCGTCGGGGTTTGCGAGGCTGATCTTGCAAAGGTTCAACCAGATCGAGCCCCAACTCCTTATACCCTGACCTCGTTGGGGACATGCAAAGAAGGATCGAGAATGAGCAGACCGCTCTGACACCACTGATCCAGATTTATGTAGGAACACAATGAAATACATAAATACACATAAACACAGAGATGCAGCGGAAATAAGACTTCATTTCATTTATAACAAAGGACTGAAATATTCTTACAGACATAATGGAAATAAACTAGCTAGGGCGCTGGTAGCTTATCTTTGAGAAGAGATGTGACGGCTACTGGCCTCTGAACTATGTTATTATGAGGCTCGAAGGCCTATTATTATTGAGAAATAATGGAAAACCCTAAACATCTGAAGACCTAACCCTAGGAGATGAAACACCAAGACTATGGGCCCCGTTTGGGTAAGTTGGTACATCAACTTCTCGGGGACGTAACTTTGGCATATGATCTTCGTTTGATGCGTTCCATACCTCGTTAGACAGATCTATCTGAGGACTACAACTTTTGGGTGAGAAACATTGATCCATGATCCATGTTGCTCCCCGTTTTCCCAAAAATATGTCGTTTAAGGCCTCAAAACGGCTCCGGAAGTTCAGGACCCGAAAAACTGCTAAAAATAGTAAACTGTGTGGAAACTGAAAAACTAAAAGAAGCAATGGTGGGGGTCCAAGTGGAATAGGTGGGTGGCCACCAATATCCACCTGGATCAACTGATATGACAATTAAACCTATGAGAAGGATATAAACAACTAACCAAGGTTCTTAATGCATCAAAACATTTCCCCAATGAACTATCAAACCATTGAATTCATAATAACCATGATAGATCAAGAGTTTCGATAATGTACTAATCAACCATTTCACAAGATTTGAAATTTGATCACATATGGATGGATTTTAAAATGATATTTTAAGGTAAAAGGTTTTGAAGCCAAACCAAGTTTTAAGTTTAAATTCATGCTTACAGTCATGAATTAAACATAGAACAAACGAAAATTCAAACCACAAAAACTCAATAAGGTAAACTTAACTCAATAATCGCCTTGAAACTCAGAAACATAAACATTTACAAATGAAAGGTGGTGGCAGCTACATAAAGATATAATTTCTTTGTGGTGACTTCGATAAAAATCGAAAAAAATTGGTGGTTGCCAACAGTCTTCAACATGGTGTGTTTCATCAAAGTGTTCTTCTTCAACATATTCCCAAGGAAACTCATGTTGTATTTGGTGATCTTCCTCATTATTCACCTCTTCAGGTTCTTTTTCTTCACTCATGTCTTCGTTGTATTTGATGAAGTCATGAGGTGATTCCTACTCCTCTTCGGGGATTGGTATTCCTCTCTATGAATATTATCTTCAAATTATTTCTCATCAGTGGATTCTTGATCTTCCTCAACAGGGATTGAAAATAACCCTTCCCTTTGGACGACCACGATGAGATCATGGAGAGTGTCTTCATATCTTTGTGTTCTCGGGGCCCACCTTTTGAGGAATTATTCAATGAAGATTGTAAGAGAAGATATACTCTTTCGATTGAGTTTCATAGATAGAAAAAACAATCTTATTATCACATCTTGATGTGTCACATCTATCTTTGAAACATAATTCAAGAAATTCATAGCATGAGTAATAGCCAAGGACGGGTCTCCATCAAATTTTGAACAATTATTCCCCCAACCTAGAGAAAATTGATTTGGGTATCTTAGAACATATTCAATATCTGGGGAGGGAAACATTTTGTGAAGTGACCATGGTGCCATAATATTTTAGTGGAGTTGTTAGATGATCCCCCTTGGATCATCAAAGGAAGGTGAGGAAACTACCCTCAGTGGAATCACCGGGTAAACTTGTAAGATAAGGGATTTAGGAGAAGTTTTTCAAAGATATGTTGTGAAGAGAACGACTATATCCTCCTCGGCAATGAAACCAAAATGTTATCACAAGATTTGTACAAGTGTGCAAATCCCACCAAAAGATCCTCAAATCTTGTGTAACTGTAGAAGAAACTACCACTGCCACCTTAGGAGGAACTTCCCTTGTTTTAGTGATGGAAGAAGTCCACCACAAGGGAGGCTTGTTTGGTGACCTCAAGGAATCAAATAACAAGTTTAGTAGCCAAGCCTACCGCCCCCTATCTTGGTCACCGATTGGTTGGTCTAGGTCTAAGAAAGAGAGGTTGTGATGTAGTTTGTTGTACCCACCTTGGACAAGAACACTTTGCAACACACACACACACACACACACACACACACAACAAGTACCAAGCTAAAGTATGCAACAATGACCACTTTAGACACTAGATAAGATAGATTGCAATGGCTGTTAAAAATTTGCAACAATTAATAGTCATATAACAACAATAAATAAATTGTAACAACAACAATAATTAGCGCTCATAAATACCACAATTGACCATCAAAAGTAAGGCTATAACCAATAGAATATTAACCAATTGTTAAAGGTGATTTATGAGTGAGTTAAGTCACCTTTAGATGAGTGTATGGAACAATTCAATGTAGTTTTAGATGGTTGTAGCAAACTTCTATAACATCTACAAATGATATAGTGAATTTGCTAAGATTAGACTTAATAAAATACTTGAGAGATTTGAAAGAGGGGTTTTATCAATTACTTTCACCACAAGGGTTTTATATTAAAAATTTTTACCTTTTATTTCATTTTAATTTATTAGTGTTTCATTACTTGTTTTGTTGTAATTATACATCTCATTTATATAAGGTTGATATTTTTATTTTTATAATTATTATTGTACTTTACAATACTTTTTTTTTTTTAATTTATTAAAGTTAGATTAAAATACATTACTTTTATAAAACTTACTTAATTTATTTATATGAAATTATACATCTCATTTATATCAAGTTAATATTTATCTTAACTTGGGATCTATCCAGAGGGGAGAGGGATCAAATCTTTTTAGAGGATAAAACTTGATGAAAAAATTTTACACTTGGAAAGATTTAATTCCTCTATATCCTTGATAGATAAATCTATATTAATTTTACAACAAATATTCTTTTACTCCAAATTCTTTAAACCACTTTCAAGTATTTTGATATGTTATATAATTATTTTTATTGTTTTCAAATTTACTTATTAAAAAAAAAAACAAAAAAAAACTTACAGAGTTTTGTAATAAGAGATGTTATTGCAATCAACAAGAATGTCGACGATAGTTGTATACTAAATGGGCAAGAGAAAACGCAAATCAAGTCTAATCGATAATTCTAAAACAAGCAGCAAATTATGTAAGGAGAAAACATAAATTACCTGTACATGCTCCTTTGCTTCTTCGGTTCCTCCCGTGCTCCTCACACATAAGAGATTGCTCCTCAGATGATCCTGGGATAAGTGATTGATATTCAATATTAGTTTTGGTTTTTTGGTATTACATATATATTTTGATTATTAAGTAATTAATTGTTATTTATATAAGTTTATTTATTTATATATATTTTAATGTTTTTCATTATTTATTAATTTAATATTATTTTATGGATTTTTATTATTATTTTAATATGTTATGTTATATGGACATCTTTTCTATATTTGATTGTAGAGACCCTTTTCAAACAATAAAATACTATAACTAAATTTTAAATAAAATTTTAATGTAGCTATTTTTTTTTTTAATCAATATGATGCCTCATGTTACATTTACATCTAAAATTTTATAATGCATTTCATGTCATATATCTATATAAATAATGTTTTAGAGATATTTTATTTATAAAAATTACTATGTATTTAATATATAATATATTTATATAAATATATTTTATTTAAAATGAAGTTTATTTTTTTTTTATTTTTTTTTTAAGATAATCGTTTTTCAAAATAGTTGTATTTTATAATATAATAAAAATAAATAAATAAAATATGAGTTTTTAATTATTGTATGGAAATGTGTTTTCTATAGGTATGTGGTAGATGTCTAATTCGGTCCTTTCTCAACATGGTTATAAACAAAATATTTCAATATTCATCTAAATAAAATAATTTTATATCAACTTTATATATAGGGTAAGAGAGATGAATATTTCAATATCAATTATATATATAAACCAATTGAAAGTATATATATATATATATATATATATATATATATATATATATATATATATATATATATATATATATATATATAACATTCTATGGTGTGGTGTTAATATTAGGGAGGTTTGTAATTTTCTATGTGGTTAAAATAGAGTTGATAGGTGTCCTAATGGTTAAGAACATGTGTTTCCTCTTAAGAGGTCACAGATTCATAATTTTAGTCACTGATCCAACTTTATGTGACAACTGCTACAACCAATGCACACTCATTCATCATCCTTATTCATGAAAAACTACTTCACCTAAAATAAGTAGTTGATGGTCTATAAGGGGATAGACTTTTATTTATGTTTCCTTACTTGAGAAAGACAAACTCTTAACCAAACAAAAATGATGTTAGGTTATACTTTAGAACTACTAGTTAACCACTTTTATTATCAATTCTTTTAATAATTATGAATTGTTATCATTTTCAAAATCATCTAAAATGATGTTAACATAGAACAAACAATATACACTCTAACAACATAATAATAAATTGAATATAAACTCAAATATAAATTATTGAATTTATAAATATTTAAATCCCATAATATATATCCCAATATAAAAATTGAAAAATAATCGCGTCAATATAAATATATATATAACATTTATTACTGCATTAATGTAGAACATGTCTTGGGAATTTGAAGCTTATTCCACCGCGAATATTTCAATATCAATTATCTATATAAACTAATTGCAAGTGCAATGATGAGCTGTTAATATTAGAGAGGTTTGTAATTTCCTATGTGGTTAAAATAGAGTTGATAGGTGTCTTAATGGTTAAGAACATGTGTTTCCTCTTAAGAGGTCACAGATTCATAATTTTAGTCACCTATCCAACTTTATGTGACACAACTTATGTATATCTCTCATTGGACCAATGCACACCACAACATCGGTATCTCTCTCATTGGACCAATGCACATTGATTCATCATCCTTATTCAAGAAAAACTATGTCACCTAGAATAAGTAGTTGGTGGTGTGTAAGGGGGCACACTTTTACTTATGCTAGATATTTTTGGGTTTTGGACTGTCAACATGTTTCCTACTTGAGAAAGACAAACTCTTAACCAAACAAAAACAATGTTAAGTCATACTCTAAAACTACTAGTTAACCATTTTTATTATCATTTCTTTTAATAATTATGAATTATTATTATTTTCAAAATCATCTAAAATAATGTTAACATAGAACAAACAATATACACTCTAACAACATAATAATAAATTGAATATAAACTCAAATATAAATTATTAAATTTAAAAATATTTAAATCCCATAATATATATCCAATTAAATAAACAAAAATTACAAAAAAAATATTTCAATATATATAACATTTATCACTCCATTAAAAATACATCTAGATTATCTCCATGTACCTATCAATTCAACCATGTTGACTAGCTTTGTTTTGAAAAATCTAGAAGAATCTATAATTCAAATTACCTCGGCTTGACCAACTTAGTTTTCATTGTCACCAGCCCAGAATAGGAATATGAAGCTTATTCCACCGTGTCTGAATACAAAAATGTAAAACATATCCTCGGAGTTTGAAGCTTATTCCACAGTGCATAGTAGCCATCCAACTCAGAAACCTTCCCAGTTTGAACAAGATTATTATTGGAAGAAAAAATACAACTCCCAATGTACACCATAATGACGTTCACATGGTTGGATGGATGGATTGATTCCCTTTCAATTACGTACACTGTTTGATTATTGACTGATTCTGTATGCTTTCCAATCTTGCTTGTTTTGTTGATATATAACACACCATTTAGGTCTTCCTAGCTGAAACAAGTCACCAACCATGGCCTCTTTAAGGTTTATGCTTGCACTTAACAGTCTTGCATTCCTCCTCTTCCTTGCAGGTAACAATGCTTTTGCGTCTGCTTCTTCTTCAGAAGAAGAAACTGGTAAGGATTTCCAACTGCATACAACGTCCAATATTTTGGATGGTCATGCCTTCAACTACGCGGGTGTTATGGACAATGTCTCCACCATTGACGATGGAGAAATAGCTGCAGAGACGATGGACAGAGTCCACCTTAATTTCAGTCATTCAATGCTCAATAAAAGAGTTGAAAGAAAATGCGATCTCTTCTCAGGGACATGGGTTCGCGATGCCTCCTATCCTCTTTATCCTGCTGGACAATGCCCTTACCTTATGGAAGGAAGAGTAAACTGTAGGAATAATGGAAGGCCAGATTCTGATTACGAGAAATGGAGATGGCAGCCGAACGGGTGTTCTATTCCCAGGTACTCTCTGCCCTTCTTTCATTGTTTTCTCTTCTTTTACATTGAGTCTATGATTTATAGTAATCTGCAACGTATGCAATCTGTCTGGATCTGAACGTAAATTTGGTGTTGATTGATCAGATTCAATGCCATAGATATGCTGTGGCGGTTGAGGG
>ML788373.1:9364-41717 GCA_009831015.1 Picea engelmannii
CCAAGGAGGAAGGTTATTGTTTATAACAAAAACAAGCCACACTGAGTACGTAGAACAAAGCTCTCCAAATGGATTGACACCATCAGCTGCCAACGAAAGTCTAACATTACGAGGTTCTTCTTTAAAAATTGGCCACTTTTCTTTGATGCAGTTCAATGCAGAACCATCTGCAGGCATTCGAAGAACATCATCTCGAATTCTATTCTTTGCATGGAAATCCATAAGCTATGCTATACTTTGGCACCTGAACAACCGCTGAAAATGTGAAATTATAGGAATATAATGAAGAACTTTGCGAGACACCTTTTTTGAAGATTTATCAGTTCGATATCTACTTATTTGACATTGTGGGAATTCATTTTCTAATGCATATTATCCATAATATATGATATGATCATTATGACATGCATCAATAGCCTGATAGTCCATTCCAATTTCTTTCATAATCACGGATATTTCTCGATATGTGCGTGGCAAAATATTTGACGTCGGTAATAGAATATCACCTAACAATCTACAAAATTCTAAACAATAAGTCAATGTAAACAATATTGATCATCAATATATCATCCAATATACTAATTTACAAATTAGAAAACAATAGCAATATAGGAATAAATTGAACCTTTTAAGTATTTGTGAACATGCAAGCATAAATAATTAACAAATTAAATACCTTAGTATCTGTGTGAGACATGTGTTTGATAAACCATTCAAAATCTTCAGGTTCACCAACAACAATATAGCAGATAAAATATTTATTGTTGAGCCTTCATAAAGAGGTTGACGTGACTTCTCGAGTAGAGGATCAACATCATGACTATCATCCTGGTTGTCCTCATCCATTGGAGAAAACGTGTCTTGGATCAATCTATGTATCTTATCTTCCTGATTTGAATCACTAACGTTATCTCCATTCATATCATCATTAATAACTTGATCAACAACTTCAATATTCTGATCTCGAAGTTCATCTCCATGTAAAGTAGTATTTTTGCTAGTAATTGACAAATAACTTTCTGGAGGTCGACACTTTGGGGGCATCGTCTATATATTTAAAAAAAAAAACATAGAAAAGTTAGTGTGTATAGAAAATATAAAAATCCCGATAAGAAATATTACTAAAATTCATGACATACTGATTATTATAGAGAATACATTAAATATTGAATCCTTTTACCAAGGGACGATATTCATAACCCCCTTCGTCGTGCCCCTTCTCCCTACAATGTTTTTGGGCTGTCGTTATTAAAAGTATTCTATTTTGCAAGCTTCCGCAATCATAGCAAGGGCAATAACATTTTCCATCACCCCTCACCTCTAATGCCGCTCTTAACTGAGCAAGCTTCCTGTCATTTTTGTTCATTGTGACAAATCCTTGTCCTAACAAGTAATTGTCTTACCTACACCATACCAAACATTAAGTTGTCAATTTTTTATATTTTGGCCACTCCTTTCGATTATGATATGTTTATTTACAGTGACCTACATCTTTATAACAAGGTCAACATCTTTATAATAAGGTGATCATATGTGTAGAGGATCAACATCATGACGACATAGATATCATCTTTATAATAAGGTCATATTATGTGTACAAATGTTTTCTTTATATAATAACGACATATACACCTAACATAAGTTTAGGGTTAGTGTTTATGTATCTTATTAGTCCCTGCTAAAGCAGGGAATATAGCAATCAATTACTATCATTTCACCGATTAGGGTTGAGTTTCAAGAGCAATTCCATATCTTTATCAATGAAAAGAGAGAGATTATAGCTACAATTGAAGGGAAAGGGTATGTGGATTCCATAAACCTAGAATATTATGGAATCCACATACCCTTTTCCTTAGAATATACTAACTATATCCAAAAACCAAAGACATGAAATATGGTATAACTACACATATTATATAAATATATTATCAAGGAAAAGATAAGTTAAATGCAATTTGGACATTTGAAAAAAAAATTACAAGTTACATGAGTACATCAATAAAAAATAACATACTAACCTTGCAAGTTCAAAATCTGAGCTATGTAGATCGAAAATTGGATTTGTTCAACCAGTGGGGGACGGAAAAAATAAACAGCTCAAACAAAAGCCAAGAACAGTGTCACAACTATAGCAATTGTGTCACAAAGGCTCTTAAAGTCACGTATATATAGATAAAATAGTCAACTAGCCATTAACATTGACCAATGAGATAGACAAAATTTTTGTTGCTATTGCCACGGAAGTTTGTTGCTATAGTGACGAACATCCCGACTAGGTTAAATTAAGATTTTCGTCAATATTGCGACGAACTTTCGTGGCAATAGTGACGAAAATCCCACCCTGTTTAAAAAAAATATGAAACTAGTGAAAGCGTGGAAAATTTTCATGGAATAATCTGCCCATATGTAGTAGTGCTAGTAGTGTTGAAGGTGTTTCCTAAGCGGGTGTGCCAACCAGTAGTGTTGGAGGTGATTTTCAACTAGATGGATAGTGATGACGATGATCGTAAATTGATCTGCGTGATCATGAGATAGCTTGTGTGTCTATGATGATGCTACATATAGAATGGTCTACAAGACTATGTGAGTCTTTCCCATGCCATGTGAGATGGATGGATGTGTTTTAGACCATTACAATTAATATCTCCCTAGCTAGGAGGGAGTGTTGATATTATGGTAGCTATGGGAGGTATTAACCCCCATGTGTAACCTTTGGCTAGAATAGAATATTCCAGAAGAAAGAGAAAACCTAAACAGATGTGTAGAAATCCTAGAAGACAAGTCAGCTTAGTAAAAGAATTAATATTAAAGTATTACCCTCCAGAAAGAGAAGTCAGCCTAGATAGGTGATAAGGAGCACTATAAATAGATGACGCTTGAGCTCATTTGTACTCACTCACCTCACTCACTCTCTCAAGTGTAGCGCAAGTTTGGAGCTACAATTGCAAGAATGGAAGGTGGATTCTATGGGATGATTCTTGGTCTCTCTCTCTATTATCTAGCCTAAGATATGCGCCCTACCTTTTGGTATGTCTTGGTGGTATTCTTGGTGAGTGCAATTGTAGCTGCTGCAGTTGAGTACTGCCCTTGTTCTGTGGTTTTGGGACTTTTTGTCTGATGCAATATCTTTGGAGAAAGATGTTCTCTCTTGGTTATTTGTTGGTTCTAGTGTTGCTTCTGGAATCATTCTATCTAGCAAAGGTTATGGTTCTCGGGGATGGCTACGTTCCTACGGTTGGGTGACAATATTGTGATATTGTCTATGGTAAAACGAGCACATTGAATATTTTAATAGAAAGTGCCATGAAGGACACACTAGGCAAGAGTAGTCTATGTTTTGGGGGTTCGACATAACTCACAAACATGAAGGATGTTTTGATTGGCATGACCATGGAAAGAAAGGTATATGATTAGAGTCCCTTGGGCATATCTCAAAGAGTTGGTTGTAACTACCTAACAATTAAGTGGGCAACATGAGGGCCATGGGTACGCTTTGCCTTGCAGGTGGTGGTAAGACACTATTTTCTGGAAAATGGTTGAACACCTTTCCTATTTAAAGAAAAAGTTGTGAGACACTAAGGCATTCAAGTCATGGAATTTGATCATGGAGTGATCAAGTGATTCATTCAACCAAGGTAATTCAAGAGAGTCAAGATCAGGTCATTCATTCGATAATAAAGTCGATGAAGGAGTCATTCGATGATGAAGGCAAAGTGAATAATTTTTGGGTTTTATGAGCTTAGTGGTGCGACTTGAGTACGATACTAAGACCTTGTAAAAGTCAACATTGGAGAAGACTTGACAAGTGTTTAGTGTTAGGTTAAACTTGACTAGGTGAAAGAGTCAAAGTTGTTAGGTCACCAATGGTGGTTTTGGACACATGGTTTTGGTAGCCCATGGATTACATGTAATGAAAAACTTTAAAAGGCTGGTGATACTCCATTGTAATGTGTGAGGAAGTGAGGGATGGAGGCTCACTCTATTGAGGTTTTTTTTCCCAGTACGAGTTTTCTAGGATAAAATCTTGTTGTTGTTATGTTCTTGGTTGTTATTATTTTTTTCTCTCTCACATTTATTTCCTTTCATGTGGTATCATAGAAAGGTTAACCTAAACTCTCTAATGAGAGTGGTTTGATGATGAGAGTCACAGTGAGAAGAAGCTGAGAGAGTGTGCACATTGAATCAAATTGCTAGGGAATTTTACTTGCTAATGATGTGGATTAGTTGAAGCTAGAAGAGTCCAAGGGAAGAATTTTGAGGAGGTGTTTGAATATTCAATCCAAAATATTTGGCTGCTCTTTAGGGTTTATGAGGTAACCTCTATCGAAGAGGCAACGTAGGGTAATGGTGGTTATGCCCCAAGTGCTTCCTCTGAGTCTCATATTCAAGGCCACTTCGCCTCACCTCATGTGCACTTTTGTGCTCTTGATTAATACCCGGATGGTACAAGGTCGCGAGGCTGCGGTTGATGTCATGGAAGGAGAGGATGAGTGTGGCTTTGTGGGAAAAGAGGAGGATTCAAGATCTAGAGGCCACAAAGTGGCGGAAAAGAGCGATCATGGAAAAGATCTATGTCAGGATTCAAATGTATGGAAACTACAAGCTATCAAAGCATTGCAATAACAATAAGGTTTACCATCTCGACCATTTCAGCTCAAAATTCCCAGTGGGTTTACTAGCCCGACCATTTGAAATACTATTGTGCACCCTCAATAGTAAATCGGAGGTAGGGAGATTTAGATGAAAACATAACCTACTAGTGTGAGTAGTTTCATGGAACCCAATATCAAGTTGTACGTGAACATTACGAGTGGCATCTTGCTTTGCAGATGGATTTCGGAAGCGTTATTTACAACGTCAATAATCGTAGGTTGGATGGTATTGTGGTGGAATTGAATTCTCAGAGAGGCACTAAACATGAGCATGAGCACAAGGTTTGCAGATGAGATGCATGATTGACCAGAATATCATAGTGAATGGGCTAGCCAGACTAGGGAGACCGGGTTGGCATGATGGCTAGTGAAGGAAGTGCAAGTTTGCGGAATGAGGAAGGACTCATATAGTTCTATGTGATTGGTAATTCAATGTGGAGGATGTTAAGGATGAAGATGGTGTGACATGGAGGAACACATCAACAAGAGTTGGAGGTCAAAACAATGGCAAGGCGAAAGGATGGAAACTAAGTTTCGAGATAGCACCAATGATTATATATATATATATATATATATATATATATATATATATAATAATGGAGTTGAAAATGTTTATTGCATGTAAATGAGCATATGATTGTAATAGCTAGTTAGGCATGCATGCCCCTGGTAACTTAACGATAAAGTCTAGATGTATAACTAGGTGATAGGGGGGAGTATGCGGGATTCTAAGNGGAGTTGAAAATGTTTATTGCATGTAAATGAGCATATGATTGTAATAGCTAGTTAGGCATGCATGCCCCTGGTAACTTAACGATAAAGTCTAGATGTATAACTAGGTGATAGGGGGGAGTATGCGGGATTCTAAGATACCTTGGTTATAAACTTTGAGGGGAGTAGGGCCTGGAGGTGAGTGATACAGATTCACTTGGTTGGATTGGATGCATTTGGTCATGGGAAACTCCAAGTCAAGTTTAAAGGGGGGATGTTAGGTTAAAATCGACTCGTTGAAAGAGTCAAAGTTGTTAGGTCAACAATGGTGGTTTTAGGCACATGGTTTTGGTAGCCCATGGATTACATGTAATGAAATCCTTTAAAAGGTCGGTGATACTCCATTGTAATGTGCCAGGACGTGAGCGATGAAGGCTCACTTGGCTGGGCCAAGAGGTTGGTCGGCTTGGTTGGGTTTGGTTAAGGAACTAATAGATCTATTAGTTGGTTTTTCCTAGTTTGGGTTATCAGGGATAAAATTTTGTTGTTGCTATGTTCTTGGTTGTTATTATTTTTTTCTCTAGCATTTTATTTCCTTTCATTTAATGCATGGAATAATTGTGTTGTTGAAAAATGAGATCTGCAGGAGGTAGATGCACAAGTGCTTCAAAGGATAGTTGGTGCAACTAGGGTGGTACTAACTCTAGGAGCACCTTAGTCTATTTATACTTTCGTAAAATGAGTTGTAGGAAGTGGATGAACTCCTCATTGTACTCTTGTTTTCATGATATTCTTCATAATAAATTTTAGACACCCACCATGGTGTCATCCTAACAATGCAATGTTGTGGTTTCTTAATGTGGGATGTTAATGTTCCTTGCAATGTGTTATCTCACTAAGTGTTGAAGTATCAGGCTAGGTGTTGAAGTTTATAAGGTCGCTATTAGACGTTGGACCTTTGTGTTGGTGAACTTATTGAAGCACTAATAATTGTAGCTTGAAAAGAAGGTATGTGCATTTTCTAAGTGAAGAGGTATAGTCTACTTGCAAGTAAGCTTAGGATCATTGAGCCATTGAGTGTGAAGCAAGGCAATGTTGCATGTCTGAGAGTGCCTAAAGTGAAATATTAGGTGGAAATCTCTATGGCCTTGACAACTCACCAATGGATTCACCAATTTGTTGATGTCAGGTTTTGACCCTTGTCAACACACCGGTTTGTTGGGATACAACCCTCAATTTGGGGCCCTTACTCTTAAAGGTAGACACTCTAGTTTATGAGTTTGGATTCATTTTTAGGTTTATGATTTTTTATATTTTCTAAATTGGATCGTGGAAAGAGAAATAGTTGTGAAAAATAAAATACATGAAGTAAATCCTAAAACTTATGAAGTAGTAGTTAAGAAGCATGCATCATGATAACAACTTAACTAACAAATATGTTTGAAACAACCAAATCTTGAAGTTTACTTTGCAGTGGTCTAAACATGCTATGAAATAACTATTTTTCATCTGCCTAGAATAATGTGAGCCAAATGGCCGTTATTTTTGGTTTGAAATTCAATAGGAACCACTTTGGGTTGATGGAATCTCAAGTATCAGATGTTAACATTTCACAATCAAGTTGAAGTAGAGGTATTTGAGGGTGTTGAATCCATTTTTACATTAAAAAAAAAAGTTTTTCAATCCAAAATTGTGATTGCAAAAAAGACTTTTTAACTAAATTTGGACATTGAAAAACAAAAAAAATCAAAATCATAAAATATTTAACATTTAGTTTTAAAATATTTAATTAGTCATGGTTTCAAATCGAAATATAAATATAATAACGAAATCATTCTCTAGCATATATTCATCTGAAAATACCCATGCATTAAAATATGAAATCATAGTCATCCAAAAATGACCACAACTTTATTGAAAAGGCCTAGTCTAAACGTTCTACCTTTTGGCCTTTTTATGGAAAAGGGTTGGAGACTTTCTCTTTCTTTTTCTAGACTAATTTTCTTCAATGCATGTTCAGTGAAATCAACTATGTTAAGTATCGGATTCTAGGAAACAATATGCGATTTATTATACCAACTTAGTGCTTTGAATGCATGTGCCTGTTAGAGCCTTCTAAAACATATTCAGAATCATGAATTTGTCATAAAAAATTTGCACGAACAATGGATTGCAACGCTAACACATGTGATAACTCATTATCGATTTTTAAATAAGTCCCTAGTATGTGCTTCCGGTTGGTTCTTGGTGAATTTGGGTCAAGTAATGGCTCTGCTCCATCGTTAATGAATTATGATCATGAAAGTGCTTTCAATTGACTTGCAAAATATCTTATTCTCCAGCATGGTGAAATTTTCAAACAAGCATGTAGTAAAAACAAGATTTTAAATCAATTAAGGGTATTGCAGTCCCTTATAGAAAGGATGAATGACTGGTGTGAAGCTCAAATATTGTTAAAAACCCAAGTGGAGAATATCCATATGCGGAAAATTAACCCTCTCAAGCCTCAATCTGGTAAGAAATGAGAAATTTATGAAGAAGTTAAGTATCCATAAAACAAAGGGTAATTTCACCATGGGGATTCAACATCTACCATTATGCTTATGATTATAGATTCTGGAATTGAAATGGAATTATGTCTAAGACCCATATTGTATAATGGGCCAATCCTTTCATCCATGTATGGAATTAATGCTATCTAAGCCTTGTTATAGTGCAAGTTGTAGGTTGTCCAAATCCCGACCCAACCGTGGAACAAGTGATAAAAATTTGGGAATCCTACACCCAATGTCAACTCGATGTAGGTCCCACACTTTGAGGGTGACTAAGGTCACTTCTAGGAGGCGATCCCAGAGACCCTAGGGGGAATGGAAAGGATGAAGGGAAGTTTAAGGAGAAATCCCCCGGAAGGTCAAGTGATGGAAGAAATGACTAGTTAGAAATGGTAAGTGAAGAGAGGTAAATGTATACCAAGTGAAAAGATAGTTGTTGGTGCACCTGTACTTTCCCGAAACACAAGAAAAAACACCTTGCAATGCTATGTGTTGGTATTAATCAACAAGTTAAGATTTTCGTCCCTAATTTGCAGAAATGGATGACAATTTATATCAGCAAATGAAGTATCCAAATCAACATATAAAACACAAGATCAATTGACAATATCATCAATTATGACTTGAGCATAACACTTTAAGACTGAATAAAGCAAGTTGTTATAAAATGATTTTGTGCAGTAAATTATCAGCCTTATGGCTGTAGCATTCAATTACATGCAACAACTAAATCAACCATAGAAAAATCTTCAAAACTAGCTTAAACAATGCACCCTAGTTAGTGGAATTAGTGGCTAAAAAATGGAGGAAAGTTAGGGGCTAGTTAGTTAGATATTAGCACCTAGGGTTAGTGATTTTCTGTAGCCTAATGGATGTAGAAAGCAATTTAGTACAACAATGAGAAATTATGGAAGAAAAGGGGTTCCCTAAGGGAAGAAAAAACCCCAAGGCATCAAGGTCACTATCCAAAAGAGAAAGCTTGTAAATGTTGAAATTTCACGTTTATCGAGGCAACAGTTTTGTATCTCCAATGAAAATTAAAATGTGATTAGTGCCTTACTATTGGGTTTATGGGGTCAATGAAAATGATGTATTGGCTAAGCACTTGGGGGTGTATTCCCTTGTACTTCCCAAGTGTAGCTAAGTCAATCTAGGGAATGCCAAGAGGGTGTACGCCCTTGTACTTCTCTTGGCACAACTTTGAAAAATATATTTGACCTTGAGAAACAAAAATTGGATTTGAAAAGATTGATCCACAAAGCCTTAGGGGTGTAATCCATTTTACTTCCTAGGGTTTGAAAAACAAAACAAGATGACCTTGGAGGGTGTACGCTCTTGTAGTTCTCCAAGGAAACTTGTAAAAAATGACCTTTCTTAAGCAAGAAAACAAACCTTGGGGAGGGTGTATGCCCTTATACTCCTCCAAGGGTTCTAACCAACAATAATTATGGAAGAAAACAAGACAAAAGAAAATAAATGCATATTTTCCCTTACCAATTCCACAAAAAGGCTAGATCAAATCCTAATTTTCCAAGTTAAGTCCATCCACATGCATAAGAAAGAGTCTCCAAGCACAACGCATCACTTTCCACCACCAATAGCAAAGATAAACCACAACACTTGCACAAGAGATGAAAAAGGACAAGAGGGATGGAAGTTTCAAACCAAGTCCTTCTCCACAAGGGAGAGCTATGATTAAAATAAGATCTTATCATATCTATTTGTACAAAGTTTAGCTAACATAGCTTGTCCACAAAATAAGGATTAAAACACAAGATTAGGGGTCAACAACCCTAATCTTTCCCCCTTAACAAAATAATATTAAACAATTCACTTAAAATTTAATCTTTTTCACAAATTAAACCCTAATTTAGGATGGCACCACCCCTTTAAGGGACATTTTGCCACTTTAAGGAGGGATTTGGTGTTGGAGAAGCATGGAAGGGCCTCCAAAGGACATGTGTGAAGACTCTCTTCTCCTCAAAATTTCCATGTGTCAAAGAGTGGTACCTCACCACCATGCCCTAGCCCCCCAAGATCATGACGTCAATCTCAAACATGGGACGTTTTTCCCCTCCTGGGAAAATTGTTTAGCAAGCAATGGGTGGGCTAGGTCGTCCAATTCATCATCAAGGTTGACCAAGTCATCTCTCTTTCATCTGGCATGCGGGCCCTTGGCATACAACCTGTGGTCTTATAGCCCCATGGAAGCCCAAGCTAGGTTTTTTCTCCCAAAATTGTCCACCAACTAGGTCTTGCAAAGACAAATGAACACACCCTCCAAGGATCTCAAGTCATAACATCATAATAAGTTGATCCAATCAATAAATAAGCCATCTAAGCATGTGCATCAAATATTACTATATCAAACAATTAACAACTCAAAGACACTATGCGACTTGTCAAGCTTACGCATGGGAGCGTTGACGAGGTGTCCTATTGGGTAGATCTTTCCCTAGGTCAAGGAGAGCCTCCAAGAGGTCCATATCTAAGCCATGTAATGTGTATGAGGTGGATGGGGTCAAGACTCAATGGTCATAGGGCTCATGACATACTAGGGGTCATAATGTCTCATTCATGGGTGCCTTTGTAGAGGGTGTGTCATATCTTCGTCCATAATGCACTTTTTCCAGGCCCATAATTTGCCTCTTATCTTTATTTATTTATATTTTCTTTCATAATAGCATAAGGAGTGGTTGAAGTTCATTGCCCTGGTGTGGTGAACAAGTGGTGGCAATGTCACCCACAAATACCTAATGGAAATGAGAAGGTTGGATCGTGATGAGACCCCCTTTCTCTCAGCCATGCAACTGAGAGTCACTGCCCTGGTTTGGTGACCAGATGATGACAATGTCATACCACTAGATATCCATGGACGTGATAGGTTGGCTCGTGATGAGACCTCCTATCCTTCAACCTACCTTTCAAGCATTTCTTTATTATATTATGGGTCCCCTTTTATTCAAAGATAATCATTTCATTGCTTTCTTGGGTGATCCCTAGGCGAAGCATATGGAAGGTTTATATATGGATTTTATCTTTTACCCAACACCAACCCCTCTAGGTCTTTATCCCCTTCTTCCCATAGAATGAGGCACAACCCCTTCTTGGGTCAATACACCCTAAAATCCCAAGAGATAAGGAAACAAAGGGGAATAATGATGAAAAATGGTAAGTATGGTCGGGAAAGGTACGATGGCTCATTAAGGGATTTCCTAATAGAAAATCCATTCCCAAAGAAGACCACTTACTAGGGCACAATATCAACCACCAAGGTGAAGCATGGAAAAAGACATAATTTCCAAGAACATATAATGAAATCTATAGCAATCTAAGATATGACATAATCAAATGGCTTAGGTATTGAAATGACGCTCACCATAATACTGACTTGTACCTCATGGAGAAAGCCCCACTTCCTTCCAGAAGCCAGCTGGTGTGGTGGATTCCATCTATAAACCTGTGACCATATGTGGTGGTGAGTGGGTTTTCCATCTGTGCAAAGGGTATTGTTGGTCATGTAGTCTCTTGACACTCCATATCTGCAAACTAAGGGCCTCGAGACACCCTTTCCTTAGTTATCCACAAAATGGGATAACAAGCCTTAGTAGAGAGTATCTAACATCTATTATAGACAGGCATGGCCATAGGGAGAAAAGTAGTTCCAATTCTTGTGACAACCATATATTTTGACTTGAGAATCAGAATCAGAAACTGTAAAGAAACCAGTCCAATGTATGAAATTTACTTCGCAATGATATATGGTACAACTCCTGAAAATTCCTAAAGAGTTGGTAGAATCACTGCAAATTTTGCTGCTTAGTGTCACTCCTGGATCCCCACATGCTAATAAGATTGAATTGTTTGTGGCTTTGAATCTTTGGCACCATGAAAGCTTGGACCTGCAATAGATTTGGGAGACCCATGGTGCAAGCACTCTTATTGGGAGAAATATTTAATTTTTCAAGAAAGATTCGAGCATGACAAAATTGATTTTTCAAGCTCAACACTGCAAGGCAAAGTGAAAAGGTGAGTTTCTGAAGAAAAAAATATTAGGAGCCCCATGCCTTTTTTCATGGGATTGCCAATGGCTCAAAACATAAGATACTTCTATTTCAATTTATTGTATATAGATTTAGTGTGTTTTTGACACTAACAAAATTGCATTTATGGACATTCCATTTTCTGATTTGTTACAAGGAAACATGAATAAGGTCCCAATGATATGAGGACTTCGTAGAACACCTTGAAGTTTTGGTTAAGGAAACATATCCTCATGTAAAATGTTTTGAGATAGTTGTAATGATTGTCATGATTTTCACTTCTTGTTGTGGAATTTTTTTTCTTAGGTGGCCATTTTCTACCCCTAACAAACAACTTGTCCCCAACTATCCAAGAGACTTACATATTCATCATCTTGCATTGAATTTTACAAGGTCATAACATTTTATCATGATGTAGGGTAAATGGCTTGGCTAGAGCCTTTCCAAAAACTAGGCCACATTGTTATCATCTCTAAGTTGAGGTTCATCTACTTGTTGCTTATCATCATGAGTTTTTTTGGAATTATTTCATTACTTCTTGGATTGTCTCGTATAATTCAATAGTGAGGTTGGGTGTTCCACTAGGGTTGATATCAATGACTAGTAACCTATTGCCACACCAAGTCAATTATAAAGTATATTTTTTGTTTTCAAATTATTATTTTAGCTTAGATTTGGATTCATAGTTACTTTTAACAAATAACCTTTTAGGTACTGGCTTCTTCTACACACAAAAAATTGTATACAATAAGATATGATTCATCCAAGTTAAGTCCCAATACTTTGTTATGTGTAATTCCTCAATAATAAGGTTTTGGGCTTCATCCAAGTTAAGTCCTAGTACTATATCCAACATGATGGGCTCTACTATATATGGTATTAGACAAGCTAAAAATCACATCAATCTTTATAGAGAGGTATTTATATCGGTCTCTCATTTCTATAGCATTGATGCTAATTAAAATTTTCCATGTTTTATATAACCAAGAATCGGTCAAACTCATTGGAAACTTTGGACATGTATCTACACACATCGGTCCTTCATTTAATGAAAAAAATATGATCCTACTTAAATTGCATCAAATTTTATAGTGATTGTCTAACAATGATATACATGTGATCATTGATATACTTGAATAGAGAGTGGAAGGAGAAATTGGAGGAGGATGGAGGGGATTTGTACAGAGGTAATGTGGAAGGAGGAGGGTAGAAGGACAAGAATCCTCATTCCAAAGTATGTAATGCTTCCTTTAGTGTTAACAAGAATAATTTGGAGGAACATAGGTCCAATCCTAATAGTTTAATATTTTATACCCATCCCCATTTAAATTTTCCCTCTCCCCTCTGGAAAAATATAGTGGTTGATGTAGATGACAAGACAAATGAAGGTGAGGATTCTAGCAAGGTCGTGGAACAACAAGTACGCGAAGGAAGGTTTGAAAATTCACGGTAGAGAATGAACCTCACCTAATCACCTACCTATGTTATAAGGTAATCATTCCACCATCCCATTGAAGGAGGAGGAGGGTAATGATGAATATTTGACAACCTAGATAATGATACTAGGTTAAACCAAAGCACTAGCACCACATACATGTGAAGAAATCTATTTTTTGTGGAGGAACTCAAAGGTGCTTGTCCAATTTCTAAATGTGACAAGGGTTACAAGGAAGAAGAGAAGAGCATTGGGATTTTGGTAAGGGTCAATAAACATAAAGTTCCTAAGTGTGTCAAACTCATAGAAAAGAAGATGAAATTGGTACTGTTAGGATGTGGTAATGGAACAAGTATTATTGGATTAGGCTACAACTCTAGTCAGTAAATTTCATGTAAGACTAATCTTTGAGAAATCTATGAGCATGTGGATAAGTAGGGTTTGGTGCCAAAAAAGTGTATACTCATTGATATTTCACCTAATGGCTCGTTGGTGGATAAACTTCATCTTCCAATCTGTAAAATAAAAAGAGACAATACAATGGGGTAAGTGGTATTGGGATAGTTCAATATGTCCCTCGAGAAATGGACACCATTATTTAACGAGATGAAAGAAATGATCAATATTCAACTTCTTTAGCTTAAGCTTTGTTCACTCCCATTGGAACTATGGATGGAGTGTTCTCTTACATTGATTGGCAATAAGTTAGGAATGATTTTGGGCATATATGAATCAACTACGACACTGGAAAAAAGTTATATGGAAAAAAAATCGTGTGAAGATGAATCTAGGTGATGGGATACCTAACATAATTGATATTCATATTGGGTCATATTCATATTTCCAAGAGATTGAGTATGTTAAAATGCCCTTTATATTCTTAATTTGTCACTTTTATGGGAATCTTAGAAGAAATGTCCCAATAAAGACAAGGAAATCATTACTAAAAAGGGTGTGGATCAAGGGGAGGAGAGAACTCATAGACCTATCATCTCTTCAATATGTTGTGGGAGTCAAGAAAAAAAAATGGATATGAGAGGTAAGACAATTAATCCCTAGTTAGAGGAACCTTCAGAATCAATTATGAATAACATTTTGAATGGAATTGTCAGGGCTAATTCGACACTCCCTTCTAGACCCTTAGTAAGCACCCATTAGAGAAATTTTCAGGTAAAAAATGGGCCTGAAAACAAAAAAAGCGTGTTATCAACATCAACTTTAAAAGAACAAATAGGACTTAGGGTGATGATGTCAACCATAAGGGTAAATAGTTTTAGAGTGATTTTTTTTTTTTTTTAATCATATTTTTTTACTTATCTCCTTATAGATTTACTCAAATTTTAATTCCGAGAACTTGTTGGGTGTAAAATTAAATTATGCATCCAACGCTTACCCACTCTAGATACTTTTGATAGACCCAAAGTGGGATAAATTATAAATATATGAAAAAACATGTTTATTAAAAAGAAACATCTGTTTTTCATGTTTTTCCAATATATATCATTGTGTGTCTATCAAAAGTATGAATAGTGGTTACTCATTGGATGTGGAATTTAATTCTACATCCAATGAGTGCCCACACTTGAAATTTGAGTAAACCTATAAGGAGATAATTTGAAAATAGGATTAAAAAAATAGTTTTCTTTCTTTCCTTTTGAAAATTGATCTCTTATTTTATTAGTTTAACTATTGCTTTATTATTTTCCTTAGGAGGTCCATTTTGGACCTCAAAATTTCTCTAATGGCTCCATTGATATTTCTCACGAAGAAAAAATTGTGTTTGACCGTTTCTCTAGCGATTGTGGAGAAAACCCTAGAAATAATCCCTTAAACCTTGTAGATATTCTCAAAAATAGAGAAAATCCCCAGAGTTGACATAAGAAATGCAAGAAGATTCTATCATTAACAAAATCAGAGGGGAGTCTAGGGAGTACCCACAAAATAATCTTCTTAAACAAAGGTTGGCCTTAGTACACAAACTATAAGTTATATTCATCCAAGAAACTATGTTAGAGGTAGAGAAGGCCAAGTGTTTTTTTATGTCAATGTTTTGAGAAGGAGTTTTGTAGCTCTCAATGTTGAGGTGAGATTAGGATAGTTGGATTTGGGATGGAACAAGTTAATCCAAGCAAGGGATATTTCCTTCCTTCCATCTACAATTTGTACATATTTTTACTCATAATAACTAGGTAAGTGGTTTTATTTCATCAAAATTTATGGGCCCTTTTGTTAAATTTGGTAGCATCAACAGTCATTCTCCAATGAGAGGCCATATGGGCTACCCTGAGGCTAGCCAGGGAGATTTGGAGAATCAACCAGTCTTGTGAGGTATCGAAAAAATCCAGGGGGAATGTACAACCTTTGTGAGTCAAACCAAAAGTCAAGATGAATGAGATGGTATGTGAGTTTAATGAAAAAGTCAGGGGGAACGTACAACCTCTGTGAGCATAGATAGTATAGTGCAAAAGTCAGGGGGAATGTACAACCTCTATGAGCATAGACAAACTAGTGCAAAATTTAGGGGGAACGTACAACCTCTATGAGCATAGACAGTCTAGTGCAAAAGTCAGGGGGAACATACAACCTCTGTGAGCATAGACAGACTATTGAAAAAGTCAGGGGGAGCATACAACCTAAGTGAGACTAGTCAAACCTTGTGAGCCATGAGCAAAAGTCAAGGCATATAGAAAAATTTAGGTTGAATATAAAATTCCTATGAGCTAGAAACAAACGATATTCCTAATATTGCAAATGATGTAAATGTATTGATCCAGTGCGTTGGCACGTGTAACATTATCCACCATGAAGAGAATTTTGAATTACCTTGTAAAGAGTCGAGTTGTAACTAAAGTCTTAAGTCTAGTTCTATTTTAGAACTAAAGTGTAATGCTGAGTTGTAACTGAAGTCTTAAGTCTGGTTCTATTTTAGAACTAAAGTGTAATGCTGAGTTGTAANTTTTGAATTACCTTGTAAAGAGTCGAGTTGTAACTAAAGTCTTAAGTCTAGTTCTATTTTAGAACTAAAGTGTAATGCTGAGTTGTAACTGAAGTCTTAAGTCTGGTTCTATTTTAGAACTAAAGTGTAATGCTGAGTTGTAATTGAAGTCTTAAGTCTAGTTATATTTTAGAACTAAAGTGTAATGTTGAGTTGTAACTGGAGTCTTAAGTCTAGTTCTATTTTAGAACTAAAGTGTAATGCTGAGTTGTAACTGATGTCTTAAGTCTAGTTCTATTTTTGAATTAAAGTGTAATGCTGAGTTGTAACTGAAGTCTCAAGTCTAGTTCTATTTTCGAACTAGAGTATACCAGCCTCAAGTCTAGTTCGAACTGAAGTATGAAGCTGATTTATGATTAAATCATGCAAACAAGTCACTATTTTGAGCCTCTCCTCTTCTCCTCTTCAACCTATATAAGAAGAGGTTGACCCCTCTCTTCAACACAGTTTTGATAAGAAGGTTAAGGGAGAAGCAATAGAGGAGCATATCAATGATAAAGAGGCAGCATACCAAAATAGCATATTAGTGTTGTATATCAGCAATAGAAGTTTCATATTAGAGGCATATATCAACAACATATCATTTTTGTATATCAACAATAGAGGCAACATATTAGAGGTGTATTTCAACAAGGTCACTTAGGTCTTTGTCAGGTCAGATTCATCGTGGCAAGCTCTTTAAGAGAAAAACATTCATGGTGGATATTTGTAAGTGATCTTACATTATTAATGCAATAAAGGAATATCGTTTGGGTTTTTCTCCATGTACAGGGTTTCCCCAGGGTATATGTGTTGTTGATGTGCATGCCTACTTATCTACATAGTTATTGCTATTCAATTATGATTTCGTATTGTTGAAGTGTATTAAGCTGGAATCAAACTGTTGAAGAAAATAAAAGAATTAATCCAGATAAGAAATCAAGCTCATAATTTAACATGGTATCAGAGCTTAGGGTGTGTTAAACATGTTGAAGTGCAGCAGAAGGTACACACATATCCAAAATAGCTTGATTAAGTTTCCAATGTGAATTCCATGGCATCCTCCATTTTAGTCAGGGTCGATGATAGACTCGAAGGAGCTACCAACTTCAATGTGTGGAAGCTCCAGATAACAAATATCTTGTAGGAGCATGATCTTGAGCAGTATGTGACCACAGTGATGAAGTAACCCACGAATAATTCATGAAGAGAGGCCTTCAGGAAGAGTCAAGAAAAGGCCAAGAGAATCATCTTTGACTTAGTCAAAGACAGTATAATTCCTGCAATAACTTCGTTAATGACTGCCAAGGATTGTATGGATACCTTGGTGAATCTGTATGAGAAACAGGTTCCAAGTCAGAAGAGGACACTTAAGCACGAGCTTAAGTATTTGAAGTTGGAGAAAGGTGAATCAGTGGCATCTTTCTGTTCCAGGATATCCTAGATCAGAGATCAGCTTTTGGTCACAGAGGTGACAGTGGACGATGATGATTTATTGCATACCATTTTTGACGGTCTTCCTTTTTCATGGGAGACCTTCTTATCCAGTGTAAGTGGGAGAGATATTCAACCCACATTTGAGAGGTTATTTCATCATTGCCTCTAGGAGGAGAGTCACACAGTTACCAGGAGCGAGCCAAGGAAAGAAGAGCACTCAACTTTAGAATCAATATTCAAGGGAAAGAAGAAAGACACTTTCTAGAAAGGATCTTAGAGGAAGACAAACACCAAAGGTACATTCAAAGGAAAGAATATTGATACATCTAAGATTAAATGATTTAGTTGTAATAAGTTGGGTCATTTTGCTAAAGATTGTTGGTTTAGAAAGAAATATCCAAGGAAATGGAAACATCATGCCTCAACTACTGAGGATGATGAATCCAAAAGAAATCAGAAAAGTCCTTCTAATGAGAAAGAAAATAGAAAAGAATATTACTTGGTTTCTGCCTTATCCAGTTCAGTTTACACGGGGCCACAAACTTGGTTAGTAGACAGTGGGGCATCAAAGCACATGACAAGGTACAAGGAGATCCTCTAAAATTTCGAGACAAAATATTTTGCAGAGCATGTTGAGCTTGGGGATGAAAAATGTTACAATATAGAGGGAGTAGGCTCTATCTCCTTCAGATTGGAATCTGGGGTTAGACTTCATATTGATGAAGTATTATATTTTCTAAGGCTCAAGAATAATCTACTATCAGTTGCAACCCTTGAGGACAAGGGATATTGGGTGATATTCAAGGACAATAAGGCACTACTATGGGCTAAAGGTAGCCACTTAAGTACAACATAATCCATTGGAACTCACAGTGGAGGACTGTACGTCGTGTCAGGACAGTCAGTTTAGGCAGTGGCTCATGATGTGACTAGCTCCAACAAGTTGTGGCACAAAAGACTTGGACATCTTCATTACAAAGCTCTTATACATCTACATAACATGGTATGTGGCATGCCCTCTATTTCACTTAGTAAAAATGAAATTTGTAAGGATGCATGCTAGGTAAAAATATAAAGAAAGAATTTCCTAGTAGTGACAAAAGAGCTTAGGGCATCTTAGATCTGGTTCATTCTGATGTATGTGGTCCCATGTCATCTCCCTCACTCAATGGTTTTTTGTATTATGCCATTTTTATTGATGATTACTCAAGAAAATGTTGGATATATTGTCTTAAAGATAAAAGTGACACATTTGATAAATTCAAAGAGTATAAGGCCTTTATTGAAAAGCAGTTGGGGAAACACATTAGAATCCTTAGAACAAACAATGGAGGATATTTTGAATCTCTTCAGTTTGAGGATTTTTGCAAGTCAGCAGGAATAAAGAGACAATTGACCATGCCATATAAATCTCAGCAAAATGGAGTTGCTGAGAGGAAAAAAAAGGACAATTTGTGAGGCAGCGAAAACAATGATGTTTGACCAGGATCTACCAAATTCTTTATGGGTAGAATCTACCTCCACTGTCATGTATACTCAGAATAGGTGTCCACATGCTATCTTGAAGGAAAAGAATCCTGAAGAGGTCTTCTCAGGGATAAAACTTGAAGTAGGGCATCTAAGGATATTTGGGTGTCCTATGTATATTCATGTCCCTAAGGAAAAGAGGACAAAGATGGAACTCTCATGCAATAAAGGGGTTTTTGTGGGGTATAGTGAGAACTCAAAGGCTTACAGGATTTATGTACGAGTTCAGAGGCAAATAGAGGTAAGCAGGGATGTGACTTTCCATGAGGAAGCCACATTTAAGAAATCTAGATAGCTTCAGCAGGAATAAGAAGCAGGTCATCCATCTTCACCCTCTTCTGAAAATGAAGAGTCAGATGATCAGAGGGAGGAACCTCGTGAAGGGCTATATAATGAGCCGCTAGAACTTGCTGAAGTGTTAGAAAGAACTCTTGAAGAACCTCCAACCAAAAGGAAACCAGGGCAACTTAAATAAATAGTGCAGGAAGCAGAAAGGATAGCTACTCCCAAAGGAACTTTCAGGGAAAGGAAGATGCCTCATAGGTTTGGAGGCTATGTTGCACTGATGAGAAGCATTAGTGATGTTGAACCTTCTTCATTTGAAGAAGCATACAAATTACAAGTATGGAAGGATGCCATTCTTGAGGAATACAGGTCTATTATAAAGAACAATGTTTGGGAGATTGTTTCGAGGCCAAAAGACAAATCAGTGGTTTCTTCCAAATGGATCTATAAGATCAAACAAGCAGCTGATGGAATTGTGGAAAAGTTCAAAGTAAGATTTGTAGCCAGAGGCTTCACTCAGAGAGAAGGAATCGACTACGAAGAGACTTTTTCCCCTGTAGCTAGGTATAACTCCATTCGAACTATTATTGCTTTAGCTCCAGTTCTTGGTTGGAATCTACATCAGATGGATGTAAAAACATCATTCTTGAATGGAAAGATTGAACAGGAGGTATTTGTGGAACAACTAGATGGTGTTGTACTACATAACAAAGGAACTCGTGTATGCAATCTAAGGAAGGCCTTGTATGGTCTTAAGAAGGCTCCCAGAAGGAACTCATGTATGCAATCTAAGGAAGGCCTTGTATGATAGGATTTATGGATTTCTTAAAAGCCCGGGCTTTCAGAAAAGTGATGCTGATGCAAATTTGTACTTCAAGGTAAGAGGTAACCAATCTGTTATACTAATCTTGTATGTTGATGATCTCTTTCTAACATGAGATGAAGGGATAATATCCCGGTGTAAGAGGGAGCTAACCTTAGAATTCGAGATGAAAGACTTAGGCTTGATGCATTACTTCCTAGGATTGGAAGTATGGCAAAGACAGGGCGAGATATTTCTGGCACAAGGAAAATACATAGTGGATGTACTAACGAGGTTTGTTATGATGGATTGAAAATCCATGTCTACTTCGATGATTACCAACCTGACGAAGCTTCATGATTCTGATAGAGGTTCAGATTTGGTGGTTCCCACCATGTATAGGCAGTTGATTGGATCATTGATGTACTTGATCCACACTAGGCCAGATATATGCTATGCAGTGATTGCAATGAGTCAGTTCATGACTGAACCGAGACAAAGACACTGGGTGGCAGCAAAGCACATCTTGATATATCTCAGAGGGACCATTACTTATGGTCTGAGATATACTTCGAGTGGTGATTTATTTCTGCATGGGTATGCAGATACTGACTAGGTAGGAAGCCCAGTGGATTGGAAGAGTACTTCAGAATACTGCTTCAGTTTAGATCCGCTTTGATCTCTTGGTCAAGCCGGAAGTAGGGATCCATTGCACAGAGTACAACATAGGTTGAGTACATTGCAACAATTGATGCTAGCGAGGAAGCAATATGGCTCAAAAAATTGGTTTCTAGGTTGTTTGGTCACAAGATCGAGACAATGGTGGTTCACTGTGATAATCAAAGTTGCATAAAACTAACAGAGAACTCGATATTTCATGACAGGTCAAAACAATATTTACATGAGGTACCACTACATCCGAGACTTGGTCCAGAGAAAAACTATAAATTTATAGTACATAGCCACGATCGAGCAGGTAGCTGATATCCTGACCAAGCCTCTGACCTCGAGACAATTTGTGCAACTGAGGGGAAAGCTTGGTGTGGCTGAGAATGACTCCCTCACTGAGAGGGAGTGTTAAATTTGGAAACATTGAAAATCATTCTCTAATGAGAGGCCATATGGGCCACCCTGAGGCTAGCCAGGGAGATTTGGAGAATCAACTAGCCTTGTGAGGTATTGAAAAAAGCCAGGGGGAACGTATAACCTATGTAAGTCAAACCAAAAGTCAGGAAAAACGAGATGCTATGTGATTCTAATGAAAAAGTCGGGGGGAATGTACAACCTCTGTGAGAATATATAGTCTAGTGCAAAAGTCAGGGGGAACATATAACCTCTGTGAGCATAGACAGACTAGTGCAAAAGTCAGGGGGAACGTAGAACCTCTGTGAGCATAGACAATCTAGTGCAAAATTCAGGGGGAATGTCCAACCTCTGTGAGCATAGACAGACTAGTGAAAAAGTCAGTGGGGACGTATAACCTCTATGAGCCTAGTCAAACCTTGTGAGCCATGAGCAAAAGTTAAGGAATCTAGCAAAAGTTAGGTTGAATATAAAATTCCTATGATCTAGAAACAAACGATATTCCTAATATTGCAAATGATATAAATGTATTGATCTAGTGCGTTGGTACGTGTAACATTATCCACCATGAAGATAATTTCGAATTGCCTTGTAAAGAGTCGAGTTGTAACTGAAGTCTTAAGTCTAGTTCTATTTTAGAACTAAAGTGTAATGTTGAGTTGTAACTGAAGTCTTAAGTCTAGTTCTATTTTAGAACTAAAGTGTAATGTTGATTTGTAACTGAAATCTGAAGTCTAGTTCTATTTTAGAACTAAAGTGTAATGCTGATTTGTAATTGAAGTCTTAATTCTAGTTCTATTTTAGAGCTAAAGTGTAATGTTGAGTTGTAACTGATGTCTTAAGTCTAGTTCTATTTTCGAACTAAAGTGTAATGCTGAGTTGTAACTGAAGTCTCAAGTCTAGTTCTATTTTTGAACTAGAGTATACCAGTCTCAAGTCTAGTTCGAACTAAAATATGAAGTTGAGTTATGATTAAATCATGCAAACAAGTTACTATTTCGAGCCTCTCCTCTTCAGCCTATATAAGCAGAGGTGACCCCTCTCTTCAACACCATTTTGATATGCAGGTTAAGGGAGAATCAATAGAGGAGCATATCAGTGATAAAGAGGCTACATACCAAAGCAACATATCAGTGTTGTATATCAACAATAGAGGCTACATATCATAGGCATATATCAGCAACATATCAGTGTTGTATATCAACAATAGAGGCATCATATCAGAGGTGTACTTTAGCAAGGTCACTTAGGTCTTTGTCATGTCAGATTCATCTTGGAAATCTCTTTAAGAGAAGAACATTCATAGTGGATATTTGTAAGTGATCTTACATTATCAATGAAATAAAGGAATATTGGTTGTTGGGGTTTTTCTCCCTGTACGGGGTTTCCCCAAGGTATATGTGTTGTTGATGTGAATGCTTACTTATCTACATAGTTATTACTATTCGATTATGATTTGGTATTGTTGAAGTGTATTAAGATGGAATCAAAGTGTTGAAGAAAATAAAAGAATTAATCCGCATAAGAAATCGAGCTCATAATTTAACACCTTTTAGTGAAGAAAGGAATTCTAGGGCTCCTTTTTCAATGATCCATTAATTAGAAGGGACATTGTGATAATAGCGGGGACTTGAACTTCATTCTTTGCCAAGGTGAGATATGGGGTGAAAATGGAATTAAATGGATACTTTAGTGGCTTTCCCAACTCATAAAATTGATGAATGTGACCTATGTGATCTAGAACCTCTAAATTTGATGTCTACATGGAGAAACAATAGGGTAGGATATGAAGGTATTTCTAAAAGTCTACATAGATTCCTAATTGCAGAGAATATTGTAGAGGAAATTGAGAGGATAACAACATGGATTCGAGATGGAGGTGTGTCTAATCATGTTCCAATAATCCTACAAATGGAGAATTCATAGGATAAGCCTTCAAGACCCTTCAAATGCAATCCCTTTTGGGTTGAATATCATGCCTTTATAGATTTGGTCCAATCGGAATCAAGGCATATCGATGTGAACCTTGAGGATTCATATACGTTTCAAGTTGGTGAAAACCTAAGGATCAAGAAGGTAACCATTGAACGGACCAAGAGAAAATTCAGGGACTCACAAGGGAAGATAAAATAAAAATCTAATATAGGAACAACACAAGTGGCACTTTCTTTGAGGATGACCTAAATTCCCTCAAGAACTTGAAACATACAAAAAAATAATTATTGGATTGGGAGGAATATAAGTGGAAGTAAAAGAGTAGAGCACTTTGGCTAGCCAACGATGATGAAAATACTCTATTTTTTCATAATTATGCAAATACAAGGATTCAAGATGGAAAATACAACTTGGAGTATCAAAGATGGCGATGGAAAGTGGGGACCACCAAGTTTAGGGAAATTTAAAAGGTTGGTGTAAACCACTTCCAAAAGCTCTACAAGGATCTTGAAAGAGCCAATAAAGCAGAAATGGTGAAACTCTCCACCTATTTTCCTATACTTGTTGATCATGAACAAAAATAGGTGATGATGGATGAAATAACTAAGGAAGAAATGGATGTAATCATGGATACATTTTAAGAGGATAAGAGTCTCAAGCTAGATGGGTGGCCAATCAAATTCTACCATGGATTCTTTGATTTGATGGGAGAGTATTTACTTGTGGTTGTTGAAAAATATCATAAATATGGGAAGGTGTTGGGAACCATCAATTCCACATTTTTAGCCATGATACCTAAAAATGATGCTCTAGAATAATTTGAAGACTTTAAACCCATTTCATTGTGTAATGTTTCTTATAAGATTATATCCTAGGTTGTATCAAGAGGCTCAAACCCATTCTTTCTTCCATTAGTTCATGTGAGTGGTTTTATTTTCTGCATGATAGGAAGATACATGAAGAAATTGAGATTTCCCATGAAGGTCTCCACTCAATTGAAGGTAAGGAATAGAACCTCATTTATCATGAAGTTTGACCTTTCTTGGGATTTTGATCAATTCAGTAGGTCTTCTCATAGATTAATGATGCTACATGTTAGTTTTAGTTGTGTTTTTTTCAATTGGGTGGAGGATTTTATTCCTTGGTGTCCTTCTTCTTAATTTTTAAAGGCTCTACTACTTATTTCTTCTAGTGTTCCCCTCTTCTCTTCATATTCATAGTAGAAGGGTTGAGTAGATACTTGATCCATGAACATTTTGTTGGAGGCCTAAAAGGAATCAGGATAGGAAGGAATTTAATGATAACACACAAATCTATTAAAGATTCCCAAATATACCTCCAAGCCCTAGAAGTATATAGTAAAGCAAAAAGGATGGAGATTAATGTTTGTAAATATTCCATCTCATTCCATAACGTTGTGTTGGTATAGGAAAGAACCATCATGGAGTCATTGCCTTTCAAGTAGTGGATTTTAGTGGGGTTCTCAAATACTTAGGATTTGAATTGAAAGCCAACAAAAATGTCTTTAGAGATTGGTTGTGGCTTTACAATAATATTTAGAGAAGGGTCTCCTCTTGTTTTACCAAGTGGTTATCCCTTTTGAGAAGATTAACCATGGTGGAATGTAGTTCTATATGCAATACATGTCTATTGGAATTCTCTATCATATATTCTTAAAGGAAAACTGACCAAGATAAGGAACAAATTTTTTAGTTTCCCGTGGATAAAGAAAAAAGAGAAAAAAGGTATGCCACTGGTGAAATGAAATATATTATCTATGCCTAAGACACTGGGAGGATGGAGGCTTGAAAATATTTTTCTCTTTGGAAAGGTGCTCACTATAACGAGCCTTTGGAGGATTTTTTCCAAGGAAGGATTGTGGGAGGGGGTGATACTCCAAAAGTATGTGGAGCTCATCCCATTGGAGGAACATATTAGAACTCAATTTTTTTTAGAACACATCAGTGTTTTAGAAAGCATTGGTTCATGCCTTCCCTTTGGTAAGAAATTGGTTGGCATGGAAACTCAGGAATGGTTTCAAAGTTTGCATTGGTATATATCTATGGATTTGATGGATTGGATGTGCAATAGCATTCAAACTGTCTGATGAACTACTCATCTCAATTAGAAATGGCAACATTTTCACTTTAGCGGATGCTCGTTCTCCTAACACAACCACATATTCGAGAGAGGGGTGGGAATTAATAGAGGAGTTAGGGATGAAAAAATTAAGGAATGTTGTAATTTTGACCCCGTTTGAAAAAATATTATTGAGACCCAGAAATATAATAAAGGTGGGTTTAGCCACCCAAAGTGAGAAGTCGGCCCTGCCAGTGAAGACACTTCACATGTGCCAGTCTTGTATATATAGAGAGGCTAGCGCCTCACTTTATCACACAACACACTTGCTCATTTTCTAAGAGGCAAGCTGCAACTTACCAGTTGGAGAGAGGGAGAAGAGTGGCACATATTTTGGAGAGGAATATTTGTATTGGTTTGAGTTATCTCTTGACATTGTATTGAGAATTTATGATAAGGAAGTTTTTGCTGGGTTTTCTTCCCCTAGAGGGTTTCCCAGGATAAATGTTGTGTCTCTTGTGAATGTGTATTTCTCAGTGATCTTGTTCTTATGTTGCTCTTATCTATTGAAATGAAAAGAACTATAATAATGGCATAAAACATTAACATGGTATCAGAGCCAACCTGAAGGAAGCATATTTCGCAAGAGAAAAACGTCACTGTTGTAGTACCTGCAAATTAGGGTTTTCCAAAAGTGAAGCTATTTAGCTCCAAAACCACCTAGAAAGTTGCACCCTCCCCCAAGGATCATTTTGGCACTTAGAGCACACCTTTTCAATGGCTGGATCTCCCGAAAAGTGAAACCCTAGTTTCACAAATGTACCAGAAGTACCAGAAGTACCAGAGTACCAGAAGTACCAAAAGCACCAGTCCAGAAATCTGCAGATCAGATTTGAAGGGGAAAAAATTGGATTTTCTTAGATCCAAGTACACCAGGCTACTCGCCTCAGCCAAGCGCACCTCCTGGTAAGGTCAAAATTTGATTTAAAGCATTTTCATTTTTGGTCATTTTTCATAGCCTCAAGTACAAGATGTCTGTAAGCACAAAGCTTGTTGAGAAACTAGAAGGCATAGACAACTTTCATGCCTGTAAGTATAGGATCGGTCTGATCCTTGTAGAGAATGACCTAGAAAGATTCATCAAAGAAGAAGTGGAGGAACCTGAAGATGCCATAGAGAAAGCGAAGCATCAGAAGGACTCAATCAAGGCTCAAAGAATCATCGCAAATTCAATCAAAGACCACCTGATCCCGTATGTATCATCCAAGAAAAATTTGAAACAGATGTTTGACTCTCTAAGAAAACTATACGAAGGAAATAACATCAACCGAAAGATGAACTTAAGATCTCAATTGAAGAATACCAAGATGCAGAAAGGAGAAACGATTCAAGAATATTTCTCCTGAATCTCAGAAATTAAAGAACAGTTAAAAGAGATTGGAGACACCATAGATGAAGACGAATTCGTAATGACGGCCCTAAATGGTCTCACAAGACCTTGGGATGCTTTCATCCATACGATATGTGCCAGAAAGGAGAAGCTACAATTTGAGAGCCTATGGGAAGAATGCATCCAAGAAGAGACAAGGGTAGCTAACCACGAAGCACTACTAGCAAGGGATGATGATCAAGCCCTAGCTACTCATACAAAAGGAGGAAGGAAGAAACCCTACTTCAAAAGGGAATCTCATAGAGAGCCTCAACCATCAAACAAATTCAACAACAAAGAATCTCATCCAAGAAATTTTCAGAAGAAAGGACA
Source organism: Picea engelmannii (assembly GCA_009831015.1). Taxonomy (NCBI): domain Eukaryota; kingdom Viridiplantae; phylum Streptophyta; class Pinopsida; order Pinales; family Pinaceae; genus Picea; species Picea engelmannii. The sequence continues at coordinate 36,642 of ML788373.1, forward strand.
ACGCAAGGGAAGAAATCTCTCATCCATACATTGCTATCATTGTGATAAGATGGGACACAAGGTGAATTCTTGTCCAGTTAGAAGAGAAGAATACAAAAGGCAACATGTCCACATAGTCGAATATAAAGAACCACCCATGAAGATGATTAAGGACCATGTCTTGATCTCGACCCTCTCAGGATTTGTATCACCTGGAGAGGACACATGGCTCATTGATAGCGGTGCATCAAAGCACATGACAGGTAAGTGACACTTGGAGATGATTACCAATATCCCATCAAGGGAGTGGGAGAATCAAACTACAAGCTAGATTCAGAAAACTCAATAACAATGAAGGACGTACTCTATGTACCGGGCTTGAAGAAGAACTTACTCTCCATATCAGCTTTAGACAAGAAAGGATATAGAGTTTCCTTCATAGATGGAGAAGTTCTTATGTGGGCTAAGGGAGAAACCATAAATGATGCAATCGTCATCGGAAATGAAGAAAATGGCTTATATAAGCTAAAGGGTCACCCAGAGACTGCCATGACCCATGCCATTGAAAACTCATGCGAACTTTGGCATAGAAGATTGGCCCACATCAACTACAAGGTGCTACCATACATATGCAAAGCTGTCACAGGTTTAACAGAACTCAAGGGTGATCAGGAAGGCATATGCAATGGATGTGCACAAGGGAAGAATATCAAGAACCCTTTTCCAAAAAGGGACAGCAAAGCGGAAGGAGTACTGGAACTCATTCACTCAGACGTGTGTGGCCCAATGCCAGCATCCTCCATTAGTGGGTATGTATACTATGTATCATTCATTGATGACTATTCTCGCAAGACCTGGATATATTTCCTGAAATCTAAAGATGAAGTATTCAGTAAATTCAAGGAATTCAAAGCCTTGATAGAGAATCTTTCTGAAAGAAAGATTAAGATACTCAGGTCAGATAATGGAGGAGAATATACCTCAAAAGAGTTTGTGAACTTCTCCAGAGATGTTGGGATCAAGAGGGAACTCACTACTCCCTATAATCCTCAACAAAACAATCATGAAAGATGTAAAGACCATGATTCACGATCAAGATCTTCCTATGTGCTTATGGGCAGAAGCAGCAATGGCAGTTGTTTATGTGCAGAACCGATTATCCCATAGCGCACTTGGGTTCAAGACACCAGAAGAGATGTTCACCGGAAAGAAGCCAGAGGTAAGCCATCTAAACAATTTTGGCTATCCAGTGTTTATTAATATACCAAAAGAGAAAAGAAACAAGCTGGAACCCTTCGGAAAGAGGGGAATATTTGTGGGATACTGTGAGGTCTCCAAGGCCTTGAGAATCTACATACCTGGTCACCTCCACATTGAAATCAGCAGGGATGTGACCTTTGATGAAGAAGAAGCACTTAATAAATCAAGAAGATGCCAGCTTGAAGAAGTATATGAAGAGGAAACTGTAAATCCCAGGATTGCAGAATCCGTGAGGGAAGTTCCCAGAACTGCAGAACCAGTAAGAGAAGTTGTAGCTTCCCCTGATGAGGAGACTCTTGAAGACCATGATATAATAGAATTTCAAGAACCTCCTCAAATTACCTTCTCCCATAAAAGAAAGCCTGCTTGGGCAAGAGAGCTTATTCAAGATGGAGAGAAGTATGGTGTTCCAGAAGGAACCACGAGATAGGTGAAAATACCAAAGCCATTCTCCAGTTACAAGGCTTTGATGTGTAATATACTAGATGAAGAACCTACATGCTTTGAATAAGCCATTCAAAAGAAGGAATGGGCAGATGCCATGATAGAGGAATACCAATCCATAATAAAGAATGATGTATGGGAAATAGTTCCCAGACCAAAAAGTAAGGATGTGGTATCATCAAAATGGCTCTTCAAAATAAAACATGCTGCTGATGGAAGTATTGAGAAATATAAAGCAAGATTTGTCGCTCGTGGTTTTTCCCAGAAAGAAGGCATTGACTATGAAGAGACATTTACTCCTGTAGCCAGATACACTTCGATCAGGACCATCATAGCTCTTGCAGCTAAGATGAAATGGAAGCTGCACCAAATGGACGTGAAGACAACTTTCCTGAATGGTGTTATCGAAGAGGAAATGTATATAGAGGAACCCCAAGGATTTTAGGTTGAAGATAGGAAGTCTCATGTCTGCAGATTGAAGAAAGCCTTATACAGATTGAAGCAAGCCCCTAGAGCTTGGTATGTTCGTATAGATAGTTTCTTGACGAGCTTAGGCTTTACCAAGAGTAAAGCAGACTCAAATCTCTACTTCAAAATTATGGATAATGAACCAGTAATCTTATTACTGTATGTGGATGACTTATTCTTAACTGGAGAAGAAAAGCTCATCGCTGAATGTAAAAGGAGACTTGCAACAGAATTTGAAATGAATACCTTGGCCTATTGCATTACTTCTTAGGCCTTGAGGTATGACAGAGTCCATAAAGGATCTTCCTTAACCAAGGGAAGTACACAGTCGAAATCCTAAAGAGATTTGACATGCTGGAATGCAAACCCACAACTACACCCATGGAAGCGAAGCTGAAGTTGTTGGTCGATACTTCGTCAGATTTGATTGATGCCACACTGTATAGACAGATTATTAGATCATTGATGTACCTGACGAACACCAGACCATACATTTGTTTTGCAGTGAACACCTTGAGTCAGTTTCTGGTAGAGCCCAAACATGTTCACCTAGTGGCTACAAAACATGTGATGAGGTACCTTAAAGGTACAATAGATTATGGTCTCAGTTATGATGGAGATCATAACTTTACATTGAGTGGATATACTAATGCAGATTGGGCAGGAAGCATTGTTGACAGAAAAACCACTTCTGGATGTTGTTTCAGTTTGGGATCAGCCATGATCTCATGGCAGAGTAGGAAGCAATCTAGTATTTCTCTCAGCACAACGGAAGCAGAGTACATTGCCTCATGTTCTGCTAGCTGTGAAGCTATATGGCTTCGGAAATTGCTGACCGATTTATTTGACCTAGAAATGGAAGCAACCATGATCCTATGTGACAACCAAAGCTGCATAAAGATGACATAGAATCCTATATTCCATGACAGGTCGAAGCACATAGAGATTCACTATCATTTTATTCGCGACATGGTACAGAGAGGAGCCTTGAAGCTCTAGTACATTAGCACGAATGAACAGGTTGCTGATGTGTTGACCAAACCTCTATCTCGTGTAAAGTTTGAACACTTTCGAGATAAGCTTGGTATAGTCTGAAAGGACCCTCCCTGAAAGGGGGAGCATATATGTTCCTTGCTTTTGACCTCATTGTTAGACATAAAGCAAGATGATTCATTACTTCTGACCTCGCTGTTAGACGTAAAGAAAGATGATCTATGTGTTCCTTGCTTCTGACCTCCCTGTTAGACGTAAAACAAGATGAGTCATTGCTTCTGACCTCGCTGTTAGACGTAAAGCAAGACGATGTGTGTGTTCCTTGCTTCTAACCTCGTTGTTAGACGTAAAGCAAAATGAGTCATTGCTTATGACCTCACTGTTAGACGTAAAGGAAGACTATGTGTGTGTTCCTTGCTTCTGACCTCGCTATTAGACATAAAGCAATATGAGTCATTGCTTCTGACCTTGCTGTTAGATGTAAAGTAAGACGATGTGTGTGATTCCTTGCTTTTGACCTAGTTGTTAGACGTAAATAAAAATGATTCCTTGCTTCTAACCTTGTTGTTAGACGTAAATCAAGATGATGATGTGTTCCTTGCTTCTGACCTAGTTGTTAGACGTAAAGCAAGATGATTCCTTGCTTCTGACCTAGTTGTTAGACGTAAAGCAAGATGATTCCTTGCTTCTGACCTAGTTGTTAGATGTAAAGAAAGATGTGACTGACACTGAGCTACCAACTTATCAGCTGTGACATTGAGCCAGTGTAGTATTGTGATGTGCCAGCCTATTGTTGTGATGAGGTATCATTTTTTTACTGATACATATTGATGCAGATGATGATGGCATTCTTTCGAGAATGACGATGTTGTCGATGAAGAAAACTTCCGATGACTCGTAAATATGGCAGCCAATGTTCCAAGATGATATTGATGATATTGTCCTCCTGATTCCACTGATGATGCAAACCTCTCTCGCCTGATGTTGTTGAAGAATACCCTTCTCTTTAAGGGGGAGTGTTGAAATAATGTAACTAGAAAGAGTATTCTTATTATTATTGATATATTATTTATAGAATCAATCCCCATTGTGGATTGATCATGTCGGTAATTGTATTAGGATCAAATCCCCTTTTGCGGATTGGTCAACAGACAATTGTAATAGGAAGAATAAGAAGTCAGCCCCAACAGTTATTATTGAGACCTAGAAATATAATAAAGGTGGGTTTACCCACCCAGAGTGAGAAGTCGGCCCTGCCAGTGAAGACACTTCACACGTGCCAGTCTTGTATATATAGAGAGGCTAGCACATCACTTTATCACACAACACACTTGCTCATTTTCTAAGAGGCAAGCTGCAACTTACCAGTTGGAGAGAGGGAGAAGAGTGGTGCATCTTTTTGAGAGGACTATATGTATTGGTTTGAGTTATCTCTTGACATTGTATTGGCAATTTATGATAAGGAAGTTTTTGCTGGGTTTTCTTACCCTAGAGGGTTTCCCAGGATAAATGTTGTGTCTCTTGTGAATGTGTATTTCTAAATGATCTTGTTCTTATGTTGCTCTGCAAGATAAAAAATATATAAAATATGCAGAACAAAAATGAAATGCTAGAAATGACAGAATAACAGTAAAATATCCAGCATAATCTTCACAATACACAGAAGTGATATACGCGATAGCAAAAGAAATAGCACTTTGAATCAGATAGCAATGTTCATAGGCCTCTTCGAGGGGGCAACCTCCAGTCGAGCAGTTCTCTGTTACAATAATATCCAAGCTAGGGTTTTTCATACCCTCGACCCTTATTTATACTAAACATGTCTATTAAGAGAAGCATCTAGAGGAAGATCCTTCTAGAAGCGGAAGCTTCTATTAGGTCTTCTTACATCCGCCTTATTCTATTTTATTGAAAGGTCTTATTAATATTGAC
>ML788373.1:62387-100711 GCA_009831015.1 Picea engelmannii
CTTGTACTTGAACATTTAAGTGGGGTAAAAGGAGGTTGCCCCCTCGAAGAGGCTTATTATCTAAAATTATCTCTTTTTCAAGGCGTTGAGTACTTTTCCTGAGGTTTTTCTATGCTATATTGATGTTTGGTTCTTAACAAAAGGTGGGTGGCCACCGATATCCACTAGGATGAGAGGAGAGAATAATATTTTCTTGTGCCCAGTCAAATTAAATAGTTGAACGCTTGTTGGATAGAAAAAATTAAAAATTTAAGAGATATTGTTCAAACTTGCAATGAATTCATAATAAAGAGAGAAAAATTATTCAAAAGGCTTACAAAAATAGACTTAGAAGGTAGCACTGGTGAAGTTCAAGATCCAAAATTAATCTTTAATTCAATATTTATGACAAAGCAACAGTGTGATGAACATGTGGAAATACTGAAGGGATTATCAGTCGAACAATTCAATTGTATAATTGAGTATGGTGAAGAACAAATCGATAATTGACTTATTGATTACTCTATAAAAAATCAAGACATTGAAGAATCAATGTATGGATCTTCTCATGATTTAAGAGATTTAGAAGGAGAATTATTTAATATCAAAATTAGACATGAGATAAATGTTTCACCCATGAAAAGTTATATTGAAGATTGGTTTAAAAGAGCAATTGATAAGTTAACCAAAGAAGGCCAAGAAACAACAGTTGGGATAGTTCCAGAAACCGTCGAGGAGGAGAATAAAAGGACAACAACAAGCAAATGAAAAGAGAGAGATACCATCATAGTAAGTCCATGATGGTCACATTCTTCTTTCTTTATCAGTTTTCATCCAGTTATTATAATTCTTTGAATAGAAGGGTTTAACCAAAATATGATAACTTTCTCTTTGTCTTCTTTCTATATCTTGTTGCTATGCATCCTCTCTTATCCCATTCCTCTGGACAAACACATTTAGATTTCAAAGCACCGTAATAAACTTGATTGTTTTTGAGAAATTCCAAGAGAACTAAGTTAGGATTAGTTTTGAGAGTGTTTTATAACTTTGAGTATTGTGTATAAAATATTTGAAATTGGTCTATCATATTCTTCTTTTGAGCTATACATGTGTTTACTCTAGAAAATTTCTCTTATGTGTCTGGACCTTCTTCTTTTATTTTTTATGTGTGATCTCAAGGTCCTATATTATTTCTAGATCTAAATTTATTGAACAATACCATAAGCCAAAGAGGAGTACCACCTCTATAAAAACGAAGGGGGATTCATATCCTCGTGAGGTTATCGTTTCAGTCTTGGCAGATTCAAGCATCAACATTTTTGGCGACCATATTTGGGACAAATGAAAGATTTGAATATAGTTTATCATCCTTGAAATACATGACTTTTCTTCAAGCTAACCAACCCTACTTATAAATTGGATTAAATAATCAACGAAGTGTTTTGCATCAGATATATAATCTTGCAATGACAACAACCAGAACCAGAGAAGAACTGGAAAGGTCTTTGCAAACACTAGTTCAAGTAGAAGAAAGATAAATTCTTCGAAGACACGTGAGATATGAAAGACAAGATCGAAGAAATGAAAGGTGAGTTTGAAGAGCACAAGAACAAGGCCAGAACTGAAACTGGACAAATACAAGGGGCCAATCACTAGGAGTAAAATCAAGTGAATGCATACCCTAGAAATTGAAGGATATATTCTTGAGGAAAAGAAAAAACTTCTAGACATGGATGAAAGGGAAGAAACACGAGAAGAAAGACATGAAGAACTGCATGAAGAAAGACGTGAAGAACTGCATCAAGAAAGATGGGAGGAAAGAAGACATTAAGAAAGGAGAAATGAAGGAATGAGAAGATTCATAAACCCTAGAAGAATAAGAGATTCACCTCTTGGCCTATGAGGTGAAAAACACGAGCTCCCAATCCTCCCTAAAGGTACATTGAAATAATTTTTTGGAGACAGTGTTGACGATTGCAGCTATGTGAGACATTCTCCAACTTACAAACCTGTGAGATGTGGATCATTGCAGCTATGTGAGAATTTCTCTAGCTTACAAACCTAAGAGAAAGCCCCTAAGAAGGGTATGTGGCTCCTATCTGAGAAAGAGTTGGAACGTAGAGGTGACCTCCTCCATTTAGAGAGTTGAGAAGAACTCCAAATGATTATCCTATGGGAAAGGCGATCTATTGAGTTGGACATGCATGTGGCTAAGCACAAGGTGAATGTGTGAAATCCCAAAGTGTTGGGTGCATCTTCATGAGAACATAAATGAATATGATGTATTAGCCTCCTCTGAGTAGCAAAGTTAACAAGAAACTCCAGATGACTCTCCTGTGTGATGAAGTGGGAAAGAATATATGTTGAGTGGATGTGCATGTGGACGAGCATAGGTGAACATGTGAAGAATTGGTTCTTCTGTGTAATGCAGTGAGCCAGAGATATGGACATCCCTATGGATGTGCCCCTAGTGGGTGTATCATATCCCTTGCTATATTGTTCAAGAGTCAGACCTGCATGTAACCCTAATTGTAATGTAAAGGGTACAGGTCGACCCCACCTTAATGTGATTAGTAATAAATGTAAAAGATAATTAATCTGGTTAATATTAATTATAATGTGACTTAGAGAGGTCATCCCTCTTGTGCCAATAGACACTTTTGTTGATAGGACAAGTCTAATATAAGTAAAGGAAGATTCCCCATTGTGGAATAATATCATTCACACAAGTTTGGAAATTTCAGCAAGTACATCTTCTTGGGAAAAGTGTGCACCTCTCTTGGGTGCTAGTCTTCTAGGGTTTGAGCACCCTCTTGTGTGCTAAGTCTTATTGGTGGTGAAGGTCTCTCTCTTGAATAATATAACAAAGGATTTGGCTAGTTTTTCCTCCCTTGTTGAGAAGGGTTTCCCAGGATACTTCTTGTGTTCTTGTGCATGGTGTTTCTTCTTGTGATCTTGGTTGCTGCAACATTCTTGTTTATGGTTAAGACAAATGCAAAATTGAAATGAACTACATGCTTAAACTAGATTATTGAAAAATCAACAGACAAGACAATTGACGCTAAAATACATGTCGATATGTTCCTAGATGTTTGTGACTTTCATCTTGTGGAATACAATGATGTAATGGTAAGGTTGTTTCTCCAAACCTTATTGGGCCAAGACTATGAATGGTATAAAACTTTGCCCACCAAATCAATCGGTTCATTTGATGACCTCAAAAACATGTTCTTGACTATGTTTTCTCCCCCAGACGCATACCATACTCTTCTTACTAATTTTACTCAGATTTGCTTAAGGAAGAATGAAGGAATATGAGATTTCAATCTCAGATTCAATAAAATTCTGAACAAGATCCTTGAAGATAAAAGGCCAAATGACCCAATGATACTTGGTTTTTATAAAAATGTCCTTCCACCAAATGTAAAATTTTCTTAAGAGCATTCCAAATGGATACCCTAGAGGAATAAATGACTAAGGCCACAAAAATGGAAGAAATCGTGATTGAAATGGGTGTTGACCTTGATATCATCCTTGGAAAAGTAAAAAGGCAAATGGGTAGTCTGAATATTGATGATCAAGGAGCCTCTAGTTCGAGAAGAAATGGAGAGAAAAAGTCACGACCAAGTCAAAATTAGGCCACTAGTGGAGGGTTTTTCAAGGGAACCATACCAAATGTAAAGATAGATCCTGTTGCAGCCCAAGAAACTAAGCAAAGGATTGAGATTGCACAAATGAATAGAAAAATCACGCAAATGCAAAATGAAATAACTAGATTGAGAAGGAATGATAATTATGTACCCAATTTGAGGATGTCGGTCCAAGAACAAAGAATAAATCATCCTCAAGATCAAAGAGTGAGGTTTGAAAACGTTGATAATCAACAAATACAAAGTGTTCCCAGACAACCAGTTCTAAATGCAGCAGTTCTGGATGAACCATATAATGAACAGATAGTTGAACAAGAAAATGATTATTTACCAGAGGAAATTTTTGAACCTATACAGACGAACGGATGTGAGACGCCCATTTATATAATCAAAGAATGCGACGTTGATCCTGACTCGCAAGAGAATGTTTCCCAAACACGAGAATTTGTAAATAAGTCCAAAAGTAAATATGATTTTTAAAAAGACAAAGAGAAAGTCAATGAAAAGGAGAATGAGAAAGAGACAAATCAAAATGTGATGAGTAACACTAAAGGTAAAAAGAAACACTAAATATCAAGACTCCCCAGATGAAATATAATGTTGTTGATGATCTGAGTAAGCTGAGAAATACTCTGCCTTTCATAGAAGTGGTGAAGATTCCCCAACAAAGGGAAAATATTTTGAAATTGTTGGATGATCCAGATGGAAGAATGGAAGTTGTTTTCGCAAGCCCAAAGCAAAGTCAAAACACATCAGCAATCAAGTTGAGAGGCAAAGTCCCACCCTTCTATATTTCAATTGAGAACCATGATGTTGAACTCCATAACTATCTAATTGATACTGATGCGAAAAATAATATCATGACATTGGCAATAATGGAGGAATTGGGTATGAGTTGCACCAAATATTATGAAACAGGCGAAAGAATTTATGCGATTGATTCTAGGCAGGTGCCAACTTATGGAGAAATTAAAGATTTTTATGTCTGGATTACTGTTGCTCCTCATATTATTACAGTTTCCAATATTGTGGTTATCGTTCTTCCTCCTTCATATGGATTTGTCCTTAGAAGAGACTGGTTGTATATGATCAGAGGCTATATAATGAATGATGGAAGTTGCATGATGTTGTCGGATAAAGATGAAGCAATGATCAGGGTTCCCCGTGAACCTAGGAGACCGTTCTGTTTCAAAAAGAAGGATAATGAACTAATGGAAGATTATATAGATGTCGATATCAGAAATTATTCTATCATGGAAAACAAGTTGAGGACATAGAAAATAAAGATAATCATTTTGCGGGATACTGGAGGATGTCATTTGATGGAGTTTGTTCAAGCTTGAGAAGCGGAGTTGTAATTGTCCTTAAAATCCCCAAAAACATTGTGCACCCACATGCTATCAGACTTGAATTTCCATGCACAAATAATGAGGTGAAATTTGAGGCTATGATTCAAGGAATGATCCTTGCACAAGAAATGGAGATAGAACATTTGATTGTGATTGGCGAATTTGAGTTGGTAATAAATCAATTTACTCGGAAATATAAGATTAAGAAGGAAAGACTTAAATTATATTTCAAAAGAGTGAGTGAAATGATGGATTTTTTTTTTTTTTTAATATTTCTTTCATTCCAAGAGACAAAAATCAAAAAGAAGATTTAGTAGCATTGGCAGCTTCATTGTCAAACCCAAATGATGTCCGGAGTGAAATATCATTTCAGGTAAAAAGAGAATTTCGACCTTTTGTACCTGATAATAAGGAATATTTGCAAGTAGTTGAGGACAATGAAGATATAGAATTTTTTTGGGTAAATCATAATGAAGATGAGGATGATGACATTAATGTTGTTCCAAAGAATTGTGTTCATTCTGAATCTCTTTTCACAAGAGATGATGATGCTACAAATATTCTGAAAGAAGTACCGGTCTAAAAAGTTCAAGAAACAAGACAAGTCAATATTGGCACTGATAATTCCTCAAAGTATATTAACTTGGGAATTGATTGCACAACTGATGAAGTTGATCAATATGTTGCGCTCTTTAGGGAATATCTAGATGTTTTTGCATGGAGTTATGATGATTTAAATGCATTTGATAAAACAATATTTCAACATATCATCCCATTAAGAGAAGGAGAAAAGCCTATCAAGCAAAAGATAAGGATGATGAACCACAAGTTGAAACCAGTGGTAAAGGTTGAGTTGGAAAAGTTGAAGAAAGATGGAATAATATATCCCATGAGGCATTCTGAATGGATTTCAAATACCATGATTGTGAGAAAGAAGACTAGGGAAATTTGGATGTGTGTGGATTTCATGGATCTTAATAAATCAAGCGTGAAGGATAATTATCCTTTGCCCAACATGGAATTTCTCCTCCAAAAAGTCACCAGATCAGCTTGGATGTCTATATTAGATGGTTTTTTATGGGTATAATCAAGTCTTGGTTGCAGAGGAAGACAAAGAGAAGACAACATTTATAACGCCTTAGGGGACATATGCATATGCTTTTTTATCCCCATTTTGTGGATAACTAAGGAGATTATGTCTCGAGGCCCTTAGGTTGTAGATATGGAGTGTTGAGAGATCAAATGACTGGTAGTATCCCTTTTTTCATAGCTAGAGACCCGCATTGCCACCACAGTGACCCAACACTTGGTCATCATCCACACTAGCTTGCCACCACAGGTCACTTGGGTATTTCTCCATGTGATACAAGTCAAGTATGATGGTGGGTATCATTTTAATATTTGAGGCATTCTAGCTTGTGTATCATAAGTTATTTTTTATTATGAGACATTTTCTTTGGAAACTATGCATTTTACCTTGTTTAAATGTTGGTGGTTGGCTTGGGGGACTCAAGTATATGTTCACCCTTAGGGTGGGGTGTTTTTGGGAGCTACCTTTGATGAGTCATTGTGCCACTCCCGGCCATACTTACCACTTTCCATCATTATTTCCCCTCATGCCATCATCTCTTGGGATTTTGGGGTAGATTGAACCTAGAAGGGACCATTCCTCATTTCATGGGAAGAATGGGGTTGAAGGCCCAGAGGGGAGTTAGCTGGAAAAAGATAAAATCCTAATGAAAGAACCTTCCAGATGATTTTCCGAGGGGATCCCAAGATAGAAATGAAAATATTATCCGCAAGAAAATAAGGACCCCAGTGAAAAGAATAAATAAAGACTCTTAAAGGATCAGTTGAGGATAGGGGGTCTCATCATGAGCTAGCATATCATGTCCATGGGTATATAACGGTATGACATTACCATTTATGGCCATCACACCAGGTTAATGGCTCTCAGTTGCATGACTGAGGGAAAGGGGGTCTCATCATGAGCCTACCTTCACATCTACATGAAAGTACTTGTGGGTGACATTGTTGTTACTTGGTCACCATGCTAGGGTAGTGGCCTACAACTCACCCTATTCTATATTGAAATAATTTACAAATAATTAAAGATAAAAGTCAATTGATGGGCTTGGAAAAAATGAATTATGGACGAAGGTGAAACACACCCTCCATAGAGGCACCCATAAATGAGATGTTATGGACCTTTGCATATCATGAACCCCATGCCCATTGCGTACTTCCCCCATCCATTCTATTTCATTCACATGAATCAGATAGGGTTGTTCCTAGACTAAGGGGCTTTGATCCATTGAAAACAAGTACCATGCCAACCCTCCCACAACCAAACTTGGCAAAACGTCTAGTTTCTTAAGAACATGTTTGTATGATGTAGTCTTGGTATACATGCTATAATGGCTCTTTTATTGAATTTATTTACTCATCATGATGCTTTGAATTGATATCCTTAGAGGGTGTATCCATCTGTCTTGTAGGTACAGGTTGGTGGCCACTTTTGGAAGAGCAATCCTAGCTTGGGCTTCCATGGGGCAAGTAACCCATCAGATGGATTCCATAGACCCACATGCCAGATTACAGAGAGATTCCTTTAGAGACCTAGGAGACAGTTGGATAGAGATAGCCCACCCTTTGCATGCCAAATGAATTTCCCAGAAGGGGAAAAAGTCATACCCTAGCGGCTTGACGTCACACTTGGGGGGCATGTGGTGGTTGATGATGAAAAAAAGCATGACACATGGAATTTTGAAGTGGAGAGGCTTCGAATGATTGCCACATGGGCTTTGGAGGCCCTGCCTTGCAGCCCAGCGCCAACGACTTTCTCAAATTGCAAAAACATCCTCCTTCAAGAGATGATGTCACCTTTGTTTTAAGGTTTTCTATGTGTAAAATGGTGTTAAATTATTGTAAAGGGGATATACAAGGGTTGTTATCCCCTTGTCTTGCGTTTTACCCTAATATTATGGACAATTGTGGAAAATTTATGTTTAGGAGGATGATATAAATTTAGATCACCTTATTTCATTTTTACATAAGATATACCTCTCCATTGTGAGAGGTTATTTGACTAAAATTTGTGCTAGCCTTGATCATTCTCTCTCTCTCTCTCTCTCTTTGCACTTTTCTTGGTTTTTCTAGGCTATTGGTGGAAAAGTGATGCACTACGCTTGGAATCTTTTTCTCTTGCATGTGGATGTTCTAAATCTTGGAGATAAGGGTTTGTTCAATGCTATTTATGAATTTGGTAAGAGAAATATGCATTTATTGTCTTGTTATATTGCTTTAACTTCTATAATTTTTCACTTGTCAAACCCTTGGGAGAAGTATAAGGGCATACACCCTCCCCAAGGTATTTTCATTTGCTTGTTTTGAAGAAGATTATTATGCACAAGTTTCCTTGGAGAATTACAAGGGCGTACACCCTCCAAGGTATTCTTGTTTTGGTTTGAAAACCCCTAGGAATTACAAGGGTGTACACCCCTAGGGAATTTGTGAGTCAAATATTTTATCCAAGCTTACATTTTGTAAGGTTTATTGCTTTTCAAGGTGTTTTTTCCAAGAGAAATACAAGGGTGTATACCCTCTTGGCATGACCCTAAGAAGTCTAGTTATACTTGGGAACTACAAGGGTGCACACCCCCAAGGATTTAGCTAAGCTTATTTATCTCTTTTACTCCATTACCCAATATTCTAAGGCACTAATCAATTTCAAGTTGCATTGGAGATACAAAAAAATTGCCTCGACAAACGTGAATTTTCAACCTTTGCAAGCTTTCTCTTTTGGATAGTGATCTTGATGCCTTGGGGAATTTTCCTCCATTAGGGCATCCATTTTCTCTCATCATTCATCATTTTTGTACTAACTTGTTTCCTACAACCATTTGGCTGCAGAAAATCACTAAACCTAGGTTCTAATGTCTCACTAACTAACCCCTAACTTGCCTCCATTTTTCAGCCACTGAGTATCCTAGCTAGGGCACACTTTTTGGGCCACCTGTTGATATGAAGTTTAATTTTGTATCCCTTTAAAACTAAAGCTTTGTTTTTTCCTAGTCATGGAGCTGCCCTTAGTCCTAAAAAAGAGTCAAAAGTCTTTCGATTTTTCACATTTTGGGATTCAACATTTCACAAAGCATGTTTTCCTAATTAACAACTCCAGACTCCTGGTGTCGAAATAAAAATAATAATAAAGTAATAATAAAAGGAAAAAGTAGGTGCTATAAGTCCCGATGGGCGTTTCATAAAGTATCCTCTAATCATGATTAATTAAACTCTTAAACACGATCAACAATTCATTAATCTTTCGTGATTCGGGTTTCTTTGTATCAAAGTGTTGTCAAAGCGTCAGCCCTTGAACTCCTTGTCCCCAATTTTTCGAAAAGAAGAAGTTAATTACTAATATTAATTGATTAAAGCATTAATACAAGTAATCAACGTCTAAACTAATCCCATCGTGATGTCGCAATTCAGGGTTTGCTTATGACATACCTCATGGGTACAGGATCCCCGAAATTTCGAAATTTGAAATCGCGAATATTTTTAACAAAGTTTAAAACGAATTCAAGTTATTTTAAAATGGGATTAATAAATATTAAAACGAATTTTTGCGTTTCACATTTTGGAATTTGGTGAAAGTAGTCCTTTCAAAACTTTAGTTTGAAATCGTCGATAAACGGTAATATTTGTAACGGACGAATAGAGATATTTTTGACTTAACTGCATATCTCTAGGCATATCTACCCCATAAAGACATTAAATTTTTACCACCTGTCTCAGTACGTCCGTCATAAGAAGATTTAAAGGTTAATAGAGGTTTGGATTTTCGAATTTCATTCTTATAGTTTGAATTCAGAAGTGAATTGCATTCAACAAGCTTACACATTTTTCTCTACGATAGGAATTCGTCCTAAATACAAACATTATGGCACCTAGAAAGGCACCTAAGAAAAGTGAAGAAGTAGTTGAAAGTTCAAGCCCAGAAGGAGATGTCATGTCTGATACTACACTGCATGCCATTGATTCCATCAAATCCTGGAGGTAAATTTTCGAAACCCTGGACTACGAAATCAAGAATTTTCCTGACGATTCTGAAAAAAAACTCCGGGACATAGCAGAGTCTGAAATTCACAAAGTGGCTATGCATCCACGACTCATGACATACAACTATATGATCAGTTGGGATTTAGAGAGGCCATAGCTGCTGACAAGAAAGAAATTCAATCGCTTAATTCAAGTCTAGACGAGATGAACGAGAAGATGCAGGCTAGCCAAATACAAGTTATTCGTCAAGAAGAATTGGTAAGACAACTACAGGCTAAATTGAATTCAATAAAAGGCTAGGTTATAGACCTGAATTTTTTTTAGGACCAATCACTAGAAATACATGTGAAGGTAGAAGCCGAGCAACAGAAAGTGATTTCCCAAGTAGAGATTATTCAGAATTATTTTCAGGAAGCAAGCAATGCTCTTGATAATATTATTTTTAAAGAAAAAGAAGCTAAAGTAGCAAGGGCCACTTTCCAAAAGGCAGTTGTATGTTCTGAAAATGAAGAAGTATCGAAAATTCCAAATATTTCTGTCATAGAGCAGATTAGAGGCGATATCATGCTCAAAGTATGGGAAAACAACATAGCAGAATATAAGAAAATAGTCAAAGAGATCAAAGACGATTGTGAAAGAATATTTGATTTACTGGACAAGGAATCATTAGGCATTGGAAGAGACAATTGCACTGGGCAATTAGGACAGATAAACATTGTAAGACACCAATTGAATTTCAAAGAGGGTTTGAATGAATTTCAAATGGAAATTTCACAGTTAAAGGAAATGGATGTTACCCAAATAGATAGGTGGCTAGGTAAGACAAACTTAAAATTGCAATCAATTAAATTTACTGGTAAGGGGATTGAATATCGGATTCCAGAAAATTCAAGGTTTTTTGGAGATCTTTTTACATGTTTTGAAGCAGAAATAACGAACCCTTCAAAGAAAATACAAGAGTTTATTCTTTCAATCTTTATCCCTCATGACTGTCCCAGTTACAAGACAACCTAATATCGAACCTGGACTATCGGATCAAATGAGCATTTCTTTGAATTTATTTAATACCATCCTACAGACAACAAATAACCGGTTCGAGTTAGAATGTTCATGGGCAGTTATTGAAAGAGACATTAGCATCCAGGAAAACTGGGAAGCTAGACAGAGACTATTAAGGAATCAACAATAGCCCTTTTCATATAACCTACCTTTTTATACTTATCCCTTTCTATCTTTTCGGATTCCTTGACGATGTACTTTAGAGCCTTAAAGTACAAACTTAGGAACAAGATCTTTTTGGCACCGTTGTCGAGGATCGAAGAAACAAAGCTTTTCCCTAGGAAGAACGACATTGACACTTTCTATCTTTGATAGTGAACAAAGATCGAAAACCTTATAAGGCTACCTTTATATTTCACTTGGAGACTCCACGATAAATAAACTGGATTTTAATCGAAAGAATACTAGAAGAAACCCAGACGACAAACAGACTTCGCATGTTCCATATCTGGAAAAAAAAAAAAAAATCAAGAAGATATCTTAAACAGACTGTATCATTGACAAATAGGTTTTATCAACCTAAAATTACAGAGTCAAACACTAGGGATCTTTTTGAAGGATCGAATACCCCACCGTATTACGATGAATTACCTACCAATACGATTACAACCTTTGAGCCTGGTTTGGTCTCGCCTGATTTTAAAACTGAGAGTTTCCCAACCATTTCTTTCACCAATAGAGGTAAAATATCCATGTCACTTCCCTCTTCGATTGACACTTATTCACTTCGCGAAGTTCATTTTCCTATCTCTTAGAACTCCTACGATCACCCTATTCTTCTTGACACAACTCCTGTCGATTCTCCTTTATATTCACCCTGTGAGTCCAAAGAAACTAGTCCTCTTTTCCCTAGTTCCCCTTCCTCAAGTTTCCTGTCTCTCGATAACAAGTTTCCTGAAACCCTTCCTCATAATTTCCAAGCAACAACCTCTAAATCATCAATGGATACAGCTGGAGGAGGTACTGCTGGAGGTGAGGTTGGAGGAGGAGGAGCAGGCAGCCAAGTACCACCCCCTAGAATCTTTGCAAAGGTGGTTGCTAGATATGCCCCTTTGGTCCTCCCAGTCCCCCTACATGAATTATCTGAAAAATACATGAAGAATATTTCAAAATTCACAGGAGAGGGTGATTTGACTGTAGTCGAACACATCAATTTATTTGACCAAATTGTCAATATCCTTGGACTCGAACATGAAGATGTCTATTCGAGACTCTTGGTTCAAACTTTTGAAGGACGGGTAAGAACCTGGTTCTGAGGCCTAGCGGCATGACCTATACCGTCTTATGAGGAAATTGAAAATGCTTTTATTAAATCGTGGGGGGGAAGGAAAGACCATCTTTATTATCTAACTGGATTTGGGGCTCTAAGAAAGAAAAACTTTGAATCAGTCCTCAAGTTCACTTAGAGGTTCAATAAATTGTATAATAAGATCCCAGCCGAGGTCAAACCCTCTCAACTTGCAGCGAAAGTAACCTTCGTTGGGGATTTTGATCCTAATTTCGCCTTGTTATTGAGGGAGAGGAGATTGGTAGACCTCACAAAGATGCAAGATGATTCCTTAGAGATTGAGTCAAACATGATGGCATCAGGAAAGTTGAAAACCAAATTTGAAATTGGAAACAAAGAAACCAGAAGATATAGAGATCAAGGGGGACCATCCGGATCAGGAAGATCTTCGGAAGACAAAATAGATGACATGGAGAGAATAATCAAAGAGCTCTCAAATAAGATCTCAAGAATGGAGTTAGATCAAGAGAAGAATGAGCACTTTCCTAGAAAGGATTTCAAAAGGAATCCTAACCCTCAAAATCCACCAAGACAGATTAAGAATGAAGATCAAAAAATTCAAGCCCCCTTTAAAAGAGAAAACTTTATAGGAAGAGAAGATGTGGACGATTTTGAGGAATTAGAAGAAGACATTAATAATATTGGCGATGACTGCCTACAACCTTTTTTAACGAGGCAAGATTATGAAAATTATGCAACCACGAAAGATAGATCCCAAAATAAAAAAAATAGTGGTATTTTTTCGAGGGGTGAAACAGACGAATCAGTTTCAAAAAATGTTGAGAAACAAACTATAAAAACTAGAACCACTGACACATGGCCTACCAAGACAAAGCTAACGGAGACATCAGTCGTGAACGTGCAGAAAATGGAAGTCCCTGTAATTGAAACTAAAACCTCACAACAAAGGAAAACTGAAAAGAAGGGGTTAGAAACCCAAACCATAGAGATCGACAAAACCATAGGAAGTGTTAATATAGAAAATGAAATAAATAAAATCAAAATCCTTATACCTCTTGTCGAACTGGCAAAAAATCCAATTTACAGGAAACAAATCACCAAATTAATCAGTTTTTCAGAAAACGAAAGTCAGGCCGATGTTATAAATTTAGAAGATGACAAGCCTAACATAATTTTCGGCCCACATTTCGACAGTGCTACAGACACCGTCGCCCCTTTCTATATCACTCTGACTATGCACGATCACTTACTCCATAATTGCATGTTAGATTCTGGAGCCTCCCACAATGTAATGCCTAAAGCCATTATGGAGAGACTTGGTCTTGAAATTACCAGACCTTATGGAGATTTATATTCTTTCGATTGAAGAAAGGTTAAGTGTATAGGCATGATAAAGCAATTAGTCGTAAATCTTGCACAGACACCCGTGAAATGCGTTTTAATGGATGTGGTCGTCATTGATATACCCCCGAAGTACGGTATTCTCTTATCCATGTCTTGGGGCGCTAAACTTCGAGGATCCCTCCAACTCGACATGACGTATGCCACGATCCCAGTCTTTGGAGGATAGTTCATGCGTTTGTTCAGAGAATCCAGGTTAGCATTCACGGTAAGTAACCCACATAACCAAAACAACTACCCTGTTTATATTGTTGATCAAGATTTAGGAAATTGTATTTTATCTATCAATGACGATATTGATGTATGTATAGAAGAAAGTTGTACATAAAATAAAAAAGAAAAAGAGAAAGTAAAACAATATGTATATAGCACTGGTGTTTGGAAGATTTGTTTTGATGGTGCCTCGTCTTATTTTGGGGCCAGAGCTGGGGTGTTTTTTGTAGCCCCTGATGACAAATTCATTATCCCTTTCTCTTATAGATTACAGTGGAATACCGACAACACTAACAATGTATGTGAGTATGAAGCCCTAGTATTAGGATTGGAAGATGCTAGGAGAATGAAAATAAAAAACTTGGAAGTCTTTGGCGATGCAAAGCTAATCATGAAACAGGTAAATCGTCAATATCAGGTCAAACATCCTAGGTTAAGCTCTTATTGGAACTATGATTAGGATCTGATTGAAAAAAAATTCTCCTCTGTTAATGTTCATTATATCCCAAGAGAAGAAAATCAACAGGCTGATGCATTAGCCAAAGCAGCTTCAACATTCACACCTCCCACTTCTTTTAAATTAAAATACCATATATTAATGAGATATAGGCCTTCCACTTCAAATAACATACAACATTGGTAGGTATTTGAGGACAATGAACAACTCCGAAAATGTTTAGAGACAGTGGATGACTTTGTCAAAACACATGCCCAGATTGACCCTAATTGGATCATGTAGGAAGGCAAAGATCTCCAAAAGTTCCAAGATAAAATCGCTAACCATCGGATGCTTGTTTTAAAAAATAATCAGATACCTAAGGGTTTTATCCCATTAGAAAGGCTATTCAACCCTGATGACATCCCTTTGAAGTCTACCTTACAGCCTCAGCCGAAGGAGGTCGAGGATTGCGATATAGGTACCAAAGAAAATCATAGGTTGGTGAAATTATCCAAATATCTGTCTCTGGAAATCAAAAGTAAGAATGCTGAGTTGCTTAGACAATATAAAAATGTTTTTGCTTGGTCTTATGACGAATTGAAAACTTATGACACTACTATAATGGAACATAAAATTCCTCTGAAACCATGTGTAAAACCTTTGAAGAAAAAACTCAGACAGATTTACCCTATCCTACTACTGGTAATAGAAAAAGAAGTCAAAAAACTCATGGACGCTAAAATCATTGTCCGACTGAGATAATCTGAGTGGGTAGCCAATTTAGTCCCACTGAGAAATAAAAACAGTGAGATTAGACTGTGTGTAGATTTTAGAAACCTGAATTGATCATCACTTAAAGACAATTATCCATTACCTAAGATGGATCATGTTTTAGAAAAATTAGTTGGAGCTAACAGAATGTCCATGATTGATGGCTTTTTAGGTTACATTCAGATTGTTGTACACCAATATGCCAAAGAAAAAACTGCGTTCACTACCCCTTGGGACACTTTTATGTATGACAAAATTCATTTTGGTTTAATGAATGCAGGGGAAACTTTCCAATGAGCCATGGATATCGCTTTCATGCGCGAAAGAGATAAGTTCATCGTTATCTATCTAGATGACCTGATTGTTTTCTCTAAATCTGATGCAAAACATCTAACACACCTCAAACAAACTTTCGAGAAATGTCACAAATTTGTTTTGTCACTTAATCTCAAGAAATACCATTTCGCAATGCATGAAGGTAAACTCTTGGGTCATATCATGTCAAGAGATGGAATCAAAATCGATCCCAAAAGGGTCGAGGCAATAGATACCATAAATATTCCTAGAAATGTAAAAGAAATTCAATCTTTTTTAGGAAAAATAAACTTCTTGAGAAGATTCATCCCTAACTTTGTCGAAATTGTTAAATTGATTATAGATATGATTAAAAATAACAGCAAGGTGAAATGGACAAACGAAGCCAAAGCATCGTTTCAACGAATCAAGAAAGTAATCAGTGAAGCTCCAGTCTTGGCAAGCCCGGATTACACAAAAGAGTTTTTTATTTTCTCTATTGCCTCTGAACATACAATAGCAGTGGTATTGTTACAGAAAAATGATGAAGGTTTTGAGAGGCCTATTCCTCTTTTTAGCAAAAGTCTTAGGGATGCTGAGCTGAAATATGACATTTTGGAAAAGCAAGCTTATGCAATGGTAAAAACTCTCAAGGCTTTCATAACTTACATATTGCACTCGAATATCATTGCCTATATGTCGTCGAGTTCTATTAAAGATATATTGGTGCAACCAGACAACGACGTAAGAAGAGGCGGGTGGCTGGCTAAAATCTAGGAATTCGACCTGGAAGTCAAACCGACTAAAATTATCAAAGGTCAGGGTTTGGCCAAATTGCTAGCCGAATCAAATCTAAAATCACTTGGGATAAATCAGCTACAAGAAAATGAGGGATTTGTAGAAATAGATGACCTTGACGTCGCTGCACCCACAACTGAGATTCAAGACAAGTTCTCTACTTCAGTTTGGTACCACGATATTGTTTCTTACCTATTGAACCTTCGATGTCCTATTGAGTTAACCCCATCTAAAACCAGGACACTGAAGTTATATGCTGTAAAATATTGTATCATAGATGGTAAATTGTATTGGAAAGACCCCTTGGGTTTCCTACTGAGTTGCTTAGTCGAGACCGAAACATAAACGGTTATAGATGAATTCCACGAGGGAGTGTGCGGCGAGCACCATGCTTGGCGGGCAATGGCTTATAAAATCTTAAGAGCCGGGTATTAGTGGCCTAGATTATTCACCGATGTGAACACTAAAGTCCGAAATTGTACTCCTTGTCAGTTGTTTACAGGCAAACAGAAAGTCCCATCTTTACCTTTAGTTCCGGTTAAAACCGAAGCTCCATTTCAAGAATGGGGTCTTGATTTCATTGGAGAAATTCACCCACATTCCAGCGCACAACACAAGTGGATTCTAACTGCTACATACTATTTCACTAAATGGTTGGAAGCCATTCCCACAAGAAATGCAACCGACTCAGTAGTAATCAATTTCCTAGAAGAAAATATTTTATCCAGGTTTGGTTGTCCCCGAAAGATAGTCATTGATAATGCCCAAGCATTTAAGTCAATGGCCATGGTAAGCTTCTTCCAAAAATACAACATCATATTAGGACACTCAACAACTTACTATCTGTAGGGTAATGGTCTAGTTGAATCATCTAATAAAATTCTGATTACTGTGATAAAGAAGGTTTTGACTGAAAATAAGAAAGCATGGCATATCCATTTAAAATATGCTCTACAGGCTACATGATAAGTAACAAAATATCAATTGGGATTTCCCCTTTTCAGATGGTATATGGCACTGACGTCATTTTAGCAATAAATCTTTCTCTACCCATGATGAAACTTTGGCAAGATTCAAATGAAGAACCCAACGTCGTTACCAGGAGGATAAATCAGTTGGTTGAAGTTCATAAAAATCAGGTTGAAGTGAATGAAAGGTTACAGAGATATCAGAATAACATGAAGGTCGTATTCAATCGAAAAGATAAAGATAGAGATTTCCTCCCTGGTGATCTGGTCCTGAAATGGGAAGCCAGGAGAGAAGACACTGGTAAACATGGCAAGTTCGATCCAATCTGGTCCAGCCCATATAAGATTTATGTTTCTGAGGGGAAAATGTTTTTTTATTAGAAAATATCGATGGAAACATTCTCAATGCCCCTGTAAATGGGCGACACCTCAAACACTTCATGCAGTAATGTATTTCTGAACTCTCATTGTACATACCGGTTTGTTTTCACACTTACTGTATAGTTTCATTTCCTTCGGTAAGTTTTTCCAGTTATATATATATATATATATATATATATATATATATATATATATATATATATNTCATGAGATTTCCTGACAATTAACATGCTGACTTATTTTGCAGAAAAGTCATTGACCAACCAAGAGACTAGAGATGCTAAAAAGGCGACAGGCATAGATAAGTTTATTAATCGTCTTCTGATGAAAAAGGTAAGAAATTAACAGCCTTTTGGCTAGCAAACTAGGAGTTACCAAGGTATGAGTTTCTGCTCTGAAAATTCAAGCTAAATTACCCTAAGAGATACGAATAAATAAATCATTACTTCAATTGATGCTAATGTTATCACTAAAAAAAAAACTAAGAAAATCTTTAAGAACTGTCATTTGTGCAGTAGCCTTTCTGAAGCCCTTTACTTTCCCCTTAAGCACAGTAAAGCCCACTTCTCACCTGACCCTGAATGTTTATCATGATTTCTTTGAGAAAAGAAAGGTCTCACTTTGGTTCTGAAAATTCTCAAACAAACCTTCAAAAATGAGAAAAGGTTGAATTTATAGCTCTTTAACTTTAGCTAAACCAGAAGTATGTCTAGGTTAATCCTAACCTTATTAGCCTGCCTGACAGGAATAAATTGATTGATTTTGCTCAAGGAAATTCAAAAAGGATGTCAAGAATTTTCCCTCAAGAGTTTCTTTGAAGTCAATGATGTTTGAAGGCAAGATAGAATATTGGCCCGGAGCTATTTAAGTGAGTTGACAGGCCTATGTTTCTTAAAAAAAAATAAAAAAATCAAGCGGATATATTCCCGATGTATTTTACATACTGATTGATTGCCCCAACTTCATATTAAAAGAAAATATATACAGACAGATGGTGAAAGGAAATTCAATATGGGAAGTCTGGTAACTTCACCAGGGTACTGAAAAGGCTCACTGGCAGTGAAGCAATATCTTTATATCTGATAAGGCTGTTATACATGAATTGCAAGACGCTCTGGTAACTTTTCTTCTTTTAGCTGGATTCACATTATAGGTTTTCGGGATCCCCTAATTTGACACCTTTAAGTTTACTTTACCTTGATGCAAATGGAATCATATGAAACCTGGTAGAATGGTTAATTTGGTTTTGATTATCTTATAATGATTTGAGGTCAGTTTTAGAAAAGGAAATCTATTAAGAACCTAACTCGAGAAAACCAGATGTTTTATTTTTAAAGAATTTTCAAAATCAAATGCAGAGATCCAAAAGTCTTGTCTCGATTTCCCTCTTGGTCTGTTTCCCAAAGTTGAATTATTGACCCCATTTACCCAATGAAGGCACTTGGTCTACATGTTCTTCTCATCCCACAAGGAAACGAGATCCCTAGATGAAGCCTAATGTTGATACGAAGTTTAATTTTGTATCCCTTTAAAACTAAAGCTTTGTTTTTTTCTAGTCATGGAGCCACCCTGAGTCCTAAAAAGGAGTCAAAAGTATTTCATTTTTTCACATTTCGGGATTTGGCATTTCACAAAGCATGTTTTCCTAATTAACAACTCCAGACTCCCAATGCCAAAATCCCAAAAAGGATTTATATTAAAGTAATAATAAAAAATAAAAAAGTAGGTGCTATAAGTCCCAACACGCATTTCACAAAGTATCCTCTAATCGTGATTAATTAAACTCTTAAACACGATCAACAATTCATTAATATTTTGCGATTCGGGTTTCTTTGTATCAAAGTGTTTTCAAAGCGTCAGCCCTTGAACTCTCGGTCCCCGATTTTCTGAAAAGAAGAAGTTAATTACTAATCTTAATTGATTAAAGCGTTAATAGAAGTAATCAGCGTCTAAACTAATCCCATCGTGATTTCGCGATTCGGGGTTTGATTATGACATACCTCATGGGTACATGATCCCCAAAATTCCAAAATGCGAAATCGCGAATTTTTTAACAAAGTTTAAAATGAATTTAAGTTAGTTCAAAATGGGATTAATAAAGATTAAAACGACTTTTCACGTTTCACATTTCAGGATTTGGTGAAAGCAGTCCTTTCGAAACTTCAGTTTGAAATCACCGACATACGGTAATATTTGTAATGGATGAATAAAGATATTTTTGACTTAACTGCATATCTCTGGGCATATCTCCCCCATTAAGACATTAAATTTTTACCACAGTACGTCTGTCGTAAGAAGATTTAAAGGTTAATAGAGGTTTGGTTTTTCGAATTTCATTCTTATCATTTGAATTCAGAAGTGAATTGCATTCAACAAGCTTACACATTTTCTCTGCGACGGGAATTCATCCTAAACATGAACATTATGGCACCTAGAAAGGAACCTAAGAAAAGTGAAGAAGCAGTTGAAATTTCAAGCCCAGAAGGAGATGTTGTGTCTGATACTACATCGCATGCCATTGATTCCATCAAATCCTGGAGGCAAATTTTCGAAACCCTGGACTACAAAATCAAGAATTTTCCCGATGATTCTGAAAACAAACTCTGGGACATAGCAAAGTCCGAACTTCACAAAGTGGCTATGCGCCCATGACTAATGACATACAACGATATGATCAGTTGGGCTTTAGAGAGGCCAGAGTTGTTGACAAGCAAGAAATTCAATCGCTTAAGTCAAGTCTAGATGACATGAACGAGAAGATGTAGGCTATCCAAATACAGGTTATTCAGCAAGAAGAATTGGTAAGACAACTACAGGCTAAATTGAATTCAATAAAAGGCCAGGTTATAGGCCTGAAAGTTTTTCATGACCAATCATTGGAAATACATGCGAAGGTAGAAGTCGAGCAACAGAAAGTGATCTCCCAAGTAGAGATTATTCAGAATTATTTTTAGGAAGCAAGCAATGCTCTTGATAATATTATTTTTAAAGAAAAAGAAGCTAAAGCAGCAAGGGCCACTTTCCAAAAGGCAGTTATATGTTCTGAAAATGAAGAAGTATCGAAAATTCCAAAGCTTTCTATCACAGCGCATATTAGAGGCGATATCATGCTCAAAGTATGGGAAAACAACATAGCAGAATATAAGAAAATAGTCAAAGAAATCAAAGATGATTGTGAAAGAATCTTTGATTTATTGGACAAGGAATCATTAGGCATTGGAAGAGACAATTGCACTGGGCAATTAGGACAGATAAACATTGTAAGACACCGGTTGAATTTCAAAGAGGGTTTGAACGAATTTCAAATGGAAATTTCACAGTTAAAGGAAATGGATGTTACCCAAATAGATAGGTGGCTAGTTAAGCCAAACTTAAAATTGCAATCAATTAAATTTACTGGTAAGGGGATTAAAGATTGACTTCCAGAAACTCAGATAAAATTCTATCTATTTGAAGCAAAGGATCTTCCAGAGCCTCCCAGAAATTTTGTACATTTTCTTGAAGAATGTATTGAATGTATTAGGTCAAAAGAAGGATATACTTCAATAAAACAATGAAGTATCATTTTGAAAACTTATATTATCGAGATGATAGGAAAATAAATGATAATCATGCAAACGGTTGGGGTTTGCAATTCTTGTAACTGTTTTCCCCTAGGAGTTAGGAGATTACCAACCAACAATCATCAGGGATCTGGTATAAATATAATTTAAGGATACTGATCTCTGGGTTTTTTTGGGCGCATTGTAAAGAAGAATTTGAAGATATTTTTGAATTAATACGAATACAGATTGAAGATTCCAGATCTGGTCAAGTTTGAGTTATGTGTTTCTCCGTTGTTTCATATTTTTCATATATCTTTTTGATGAATGCTTAACTACAATTTAGTACAACCTCTACTATGGTAACTAATTATTCTTGCAATTTAATCGTTTACAAACTTTCCTCTGTATCAACTATCAGTAGATACAAGACCTACACATGTTTTAGATTTCAATATCATATGCTTCATTAAGAGTTTTTTCCTGATTATTTTCTTCTCCTATCAACAAAGTGAGATTCCTCTTTAATCAATGCCTCACCCTGTTCGACAGCTTTATGTTTTCTCTGCGTTTCATGCATATCCCCTTTTCAAAATTTAACTCAGATACCATAAACGGCCTTTGGTTTTGTTATGCTATTAATTCAAGGTTTTTTGGAGTTCTTTTTACATGTTTTGAAGTAGAAATAACGAACCCTTCAAAGAAAATACAAGAGTTTATTCTTCTAATCTTTATCCCTCATGACTATCCCAGTTACAAGACAACCTAATATCGAACCTGGACTATCGAATCAAATGACTATTGCTTTGAATTTATTTAATACCATCCTACAGACAACAAATAACCGGTTCGAGTTAGAACGTTCATGGGCAGTTATTGAAAGAGACATTAGCATCCAAGAAAACTGGGAAGCGACAAAGATTGTTAAGGAATTAGCAATAGCCCTTTTCATATAACCTACCTTTCTATCCTTAGCCGTCTCTATCTTTTCAGATGCCTTTATGGTGTACTTTAGAGCCTTAAAGTATAAACTCAGGAACAACACTACCTAGCACTAACATCTAACCACTAATTTTGTTGATATTTTCCTTAGTTATCTACAGCCACAGGTTTGTAATTTTTTGCAGAAAACTTAGACTTATGACAACCCTAAACCATTGACCAATGTCTAGCCTAAGCCTAGCTATTTGCCAATCTAACTCACCTACTAACTATCTAGTCAATCTAACACCTCAAAGCAGCTTTAGTGTAACATTTATTTGTTGATTTACTAACTTGTATTCTGTTGTATTTTAGGGACAACAAGCTTAAATTCTTGATCCATTACTTTACTTGGTTGTAAAAGTGTCTTTTCTTGTGTCTCGGAAAGTACAGGTGCACCAACAACTATCTCCTTGACCTTCCATCACTTGAACCTCCAGGGGACTTCTCCTTACATTTCCTTTCATCCTTCGCATTCCCCCTAGGGTCACCGGGATCGCCTCCCTAGAGTGACTTAGTCACCCTTGAAGTGTGGGACCTACATCGAGGTGACATTGGGTGTAGGATTCCCATAGTTGTAGTACTTTCTTTGTGGTTGGGTCGGGATTTTCCAAACCTACAACTTGCACTATAACACGCTCGAATGCCCTTTGGTCTAAAGAATGTTGGAGATATGTTTCAAAGGGTTATGGAACATGATTTTGAGGTTTTGATAGGAAAAATCATGGTGCACTACCAATATGATTTAACAGTCCATTCAAAGATAAGAAATGAGCATATTCATCATCTAAAGAAAGTCTTTTCAAGATGTAGATTATATGGAGCTTCTTTGAATCCAAAGAAATACTTGTTTGTTGTGAATGAAGGTAAATTGTTGGGTCATATTGTGTGCAAAGAAGGAATCTATATTGACCCAGAGAGGGTTAAAGATATAAATGAACTTAATCCCCATCATCCAATAAAGGAGTCCAGTCATTTTTTGGAAAAGTCAACTTTGTATAGAGATTTGTCCTTGATTATGCAAGTATTGTGAAACTGATCAAATCATTGTTGAAAAAGGACCAACGGTTCGAATGGACTTCAGATACATAGGAAGATTTTAGTAACATCAAAAAGCAAATCACCACAGCTCCAATCCTCATTAGTCCAAACTTCTAGAGAGACTTCATCATTTATTCATTTGCAACAAAAACTATTGTGGCATTTGTTCTTACTCAAATAAATTCCAAGGGTGAAGAACTACCAATAAGTTTCATGAGTAAGACACTTCATGATTATGAATTAAAGTATTCATAATTGTAGAAACAAGCCATGTCTCTTGTAAAAGTCATAGCACACTTTCAGACCTATTTATTGAATTTTAATGGAATTGCATATGTTTCATCATCTCCTGTTAAGATTTTTTAAACCAGCAATTGAGAGAATGGAAATGGGAAAATTGGTTGGCGAAGGTTTAAGAATATGAAATTAAAGTTAATCCTTTAAAGGCAGTCAAAGGGAAAGGGTTGTGCAAGCTCATTGTGAACAGTGATGATTTCGATGGAGTAATTTCGATTTCAATTGGAGAACATATGTATGTTTTTGAATGGTATAAAGATAGTGTATTTTACTTAAGGTCTGGACAATTCCCAGAAACCATACCCCCAAAGGAATGGAGAACATTGAAAATGAAATTAAATCAGTATGTATTGATTGTCGATGTCTTATTCAAAAGGAATTATGATGGTATGTTGTTGAGGTGTGTTGATGAAAATAGAGCTCAAGAATTAATGCAAGAATTTCATGGAGGTATATGTGGTGGACATTTTGCGCCCACTGCTACATCGCATAAAATAATAAGAGCCAGATTTTATTGGCCATCAGTTTTCAAATACTGGTATGCTACTATAAGAAAATGTGTCTCTTGTCAACAATTTTCAGGGAATATGAAAAGATCGGCAATGCCATTACAACCCATATGTGTAGAAAAATCATTCGCCCAATGGGGACTGGACGTTATCGGACCAATAAATCCAAAGACAAGTAAAGGGCACATATACATTCTCACCGCCACATATTATTTCATGAAATGGCAAGAAGAAGTAGCATTAAAAAGGGATAATTCTAAAGAATTGATTAAGTTTCTCAAAGATAATATACTATCAAGGTTTGGTGCTCGAGAAAAGCTCATTTCTGACAATGGTTCAATTTTCATTGGGTCAAGATTTATAGAATTTTGTGGAGAATATGGCATAGTTATGGGACAATCAATGGATTATTATCCACAAGGGAATGGTCTTGCAAAATCCACCAATAACACACTCATTCATATTTTAAAGAAAACTATTGATCAAAATCAAAATAATTGGCATTTGAAATTGACGGATGCTCTATGGGCGAGTAGAATGACTCCGAAAGGAAGTATTGGAATGTCTTTGTATATGTTGGTTTACGAGAAGGAGCAAAAAATGCCAATAAGCCTTGAATTAAATGCCATGACCTATGTGGTTAATACAGAGGATGCAAAAGATAGTACTCCTATGCAAAAGAGATTGAATCAACTATTAAAATTGGAAGAAGAATGAAATGAAGCTTTGCATAGAACATCTCAAAGGAAACAAAGTATCAAAAATATTTTGATCGAAGCGCAACAGTGAATAATTTTCAGAAAGATGAACTGGTGTTACTCTGGAACAAAGCTAAGGAGAAACCATCAATGCACACAAAGTTTGAAGCACTCTGGTGTTAAGTTTTGAGCTATTATTAAGTTTCTTTTCAATTTACTAGATAACAATAGCATAGGTAGGATCACTGAGAGAAACAAAATCACAAGATACACAGCATTTATTCTGGGAAACCCTCATGGGGGAGAAAACCCAAAAAACTTCCTAAATATAGATAGTCAATACAATGCCAAGACAATAAACCAAAACACTAGAGAATATTCAACACTGAGCAATGCGTCTCTCTCTCCATTCTTCTCCCAACTGCAGCTACCAAACTTGCACACTTGATGAGTGAATGAGTGAATGTCATAATGAGGTATTGGATTCCTTTATTTATACAAGTTGGCAGCCACTGGAAAGGTGTCTCTTCACTGGGCATGGCCGACTTGTCCTCTTAGTGGTTAAAACCACTTTAATTAGGCATGGGGTCTGACTTCTTAATTTGCATAATAAAATTATGGTTTGACCAATCCACAAAATGGGATTTGGTCAATTACAATGCCCGACGTGATCAATCCACAAAAGGGGATTGATTAGATGAATAATAACTCAATAATAAATATAATACTCTTTGCAATTACAATATTTCAACACTCCCCCTTAACAAGAAGGGTATTCTTACAAACACATCTCAATACAACATCATCAGGAGAGAGAGAGAGAGAATCAACATCAACAACATCTGGAACACTAACAGGCACATCTATAAATCATCAGAAGTTTTTCTCAGCAACATTGTTCATAGCATGGAGTTAGAGTAGCATCATAATCCTCATCAGCATGAGGCTAGAGTATCATCATCAACATCTTCAGCGAGAAGTTGAAGTGGAATCATCATCATCATCATATTTAACAAGAAGTTGAAGTGGCATCATTATTATCATCTTCAGCAAGAAGTTGAAGTGGCATCATCATTATCTGCATCAACATGGATTAGTATAACACTAATACATTATCATCATCAATAACAACACAAGGTTGATACAACATCATTGCATCACGAAGGCTGGAGCATCAACAATATAAGAATTAAGCTGGAAATCTCTAGCACGAAGCTGGAATCTCATCAACATCAGCACTAAGCTGGAAATATTTAGCATGAAGCTAGAATCTCAACAACATCGGCACGAAGCTGGAAATCTTCAACACAAAGTTGGCATCACAACAACATTAGCACGAGGTTGGAAATCTTCAACACGAAGTTGGAATCACAACAACATCAACACGAAGCTGGAAATATTTAGCACGAGGTTGGCATCTCAACAACATTAGCATGAATATGGAAATATTCAACACAAGGATGGCATCACATCAACATCAGCATGAAGCTAGAAATATTCAGCACAAGGCTGGCATCACATCAACATCAACACGAAGTTGTAAATCTTCAACACAAGGCTAGAATCAACACTACTCCCCCTTTTGAGGGAGGTCCTTTCAGACTATACCAAGCTTGTCTCGAAAGTGCTCAAACTTTACACGAGACATGTTGGACTGCTGAGTGGGGAGGTGAATCAGTAATAGAGAAATTTAATCCTTTTCACCATAAAATGCAAGTGTTATATCAATGTATCATTATCATCCAATAGTTGCAGAGTAAATAAACAATGAACAATTGAGCAATCACACACATACACAATACACCAATGTTTTACATGGAAATCCAAAGCGGGAGAAAACCATGAAATGATTTTTCTTTTATGTCTTTAATAATTACATTCAATGGAAGCACTAACTTCCTTTGTTTTCCAACTGCAACTGGAAGGAGGCTCCAACCCCCTAGTTTCTCAAGCTACAACCTAAGGGAATCTCCAACTCCCCATTTCTCTGGCTACAACCAGAAGGAGGCTACAACCCGCTATGTTCTCTGGCTACAACCACATGTCCTTGCCCCTTCCAACCGCCCTGATGTACAAGTAAAATGATGGAACCACTGTCACACTATCACTGTGAGATATACAGTTGTAAACCTGTACCAATCAACTTGCACCAAACAACCTATACCAATAAATTGAACCATGCATAAACCTGTACCTCAACCTGTAATCAACCTGTACCAATAAACTGAACCATGCATCAACCTGTACCTCAACATGTAATCAACCTGTACCATAAACAAGTACATCAACCATGCACCAACATGTACCATAAACAAATGCATCAACCATGCACCAAAACTGTACAAATAACCTGTAATCAACATGTACCATAAACAAGTGCATCAACCATGCACCAACCTATACCTCAACCTGTACTGTCAATGAGTGCATCAACCATGCACCAACTACACATCGACTATAACTCATCAATATGTACCAACATCATCAACTATACACCTCATGTATGTGTCAACTCATCAACTACTTGTCTCAACCATGTACCCAACATGTACCTCAACCATATACCAAAGGAATGCACCAATATAACCATCAAAAGTTATCTAACAATTCATCATTCTATCCATAAACCAAATACCATAAACCCTTACATCAAACCATGTGCCACAACCTCACTATTATGTAGCCTCAAGCTAAACCAACAAATTCAACAATACATCACAACCAAAAGACCAATACCCATATGCCAAATACCAACTCTATCCCTCAACAAATATGATATATGCAACAATACTGAACATACAATACCATCTCAAGAGATAAACCCTAGCTCACAAAACATACCCCAAACAAGATGTGTCATATCTCTCATAAATAGACCCCAACCATGTTGTTGTCGCGATTTTTCTGCCACGATTTTTCTGACGTGATTTTTCTGCTGCACTTTTTCTGCCGCACTTTTTCTACCATGATATTTATGTCATGATTTTTCTATCGCACTTTTTCTGCAACGATTTTTCTTCCGCACTTTTTTCGTCTCAATTTTTCTACTGCGATTTTTTTACCTCGATTTTTCTGCCGCACTTTTTTTGCCATGATTTTCTTGCCGTACTTTTCTCTATCAATAATACCTACCCAAATAACCTTTCACAAAATGGATATTCAATAGGTTCAAGTGTATTCAAATGAGATAACCTTGCCTTTTATTTATACTTTCATGTAGCATCCTCAAGGGGTTACCTTTTAACCATCTTAACCCACTTTCCTTATTTTAGGGTTAACCCACCTATAATCACTTGTCCACTTAACTTAACCACTTTCCATAATTAGTAAGTTATTCATTAAATTTATTATTTAAATAATTTATTTTGCATCCTCTTTGACTTATAGTACACTCCTCACTTCACTTTATTATTTAAATAATTTCTTCTTTGCAAACACTTTGACTACTTTTACCTTTTGGGGCTTCTAGATGACTCATGAGGGTTCTCCAACTTCACATGGCCATAACTCTCTAATTGTGAGTTATGTGGCATTCCACATACCACCAAAAATGTCATGACATGTACTATCCATCTAGAATAGTCTTACCTACAAATATATCAAAAATCATGCCATTGTTCATAAAAAAAACTTGGGTCCATTACCCAAAATTTTGTGCTACCGAACTTCTTCAAGGGTTGACATCAATGAAAACCAACCCAATTGATCAACAATATCCCCCTTTGGCATTGATGGCAACACTTTGATGCAGTACTGAAGTCATGTCATGCAATACTGAAGTCATATCACTCATGCTCCCCCTATAACCATCACTCCCCCTGGAACCATGCCTCTGTGCTCTACATCTGATAAATCTCTCCCCCTTTGTCATCAATGGCAACAGTATCTTTCCATATGGGGCTGCTCCTCCTAACTGAACTGTCCTTGGGGATACTCCCCCTGACTGAACTCTTCCTGAAATTGATCTCCCTAACTTAACTATCCTCTTTATGGTGCTTCCTCATGTAAATCTAAGACATATAAGATAAGCATTCAAAAGCATTCATTTTGGAGTAGAAATTACTCTGAGTCTTTGGCGAAGATAATCAAAGGCTTTCCATGGAAGCAGTTTTGTAAAGATGTATGCCACTTATTCTTTTGTGCCCACGTATTCAACTTTGATGTTCTTCTTTGCAACTTGTTCCCATAGAAAGTGATACTTGATTGGAATGTTCTTCGTCTTGGAGTGCATCACAGGGTTCTTTGAGATATTCATGGCACTTGTATTATCACAATAGATTGGAATGGTCTCATCATACTCAACCTGTATATCTGTCATAGTTTGTTTCATCCATAGAACTTGTGTACAACATCATGTTGTTGCAATATACTTTGTTTCAGATGTAGATAAAGATATTGATGATTATTTCTTGCTTAACCAAGATACTAAACACTCACCCAAGTAGAACGTTGCTCCACTGGTGTTTCATCGGTCATCAATGCAACCTTCCCAATCTGCATTTGTGTAGGAAATAAGTGATAGATCCTTTCCTTTTGGATACCATAATACAAACTCTTATGTTCCTTTGAGATATATAAAAATCTTCTTCACTGCTAAGACATTTGATTCCTTTGGTGTTGCTTGAAATCATGACATATGTCCAACTTCATGCATTACATCTGGTCTGGATGTTGTCACATATAGTAAGATACCAATAATTGACTTTGAATCTGTAGACTTTGAATCATCATCTTTGTTGAACTTGCAACTGGTTTTCATAGGAGTGGTAACTGATTTGCAATCTTCCATTCCGAATCTCTTAAGCCTTTCTCTGATATACTTTGTTTGAGAAATAAAAATTCCTTGGTTGTTTTAACGTATCTGAAGAACCAGAAAGAAGGATATTTCTCCGAGTAACAACATTTCAAATTCATTCTACATATCATTTGCAAATTTATGGCTTAACTTGTCATCATTGCTTCCAAAAATAATATCATCAACATAAAATTCAATTAATAAAATACTATCTTGAGTTACCTTGATGTAGAGGTTGTTGTCTGCACTTCCTTTTCTGAACCCTTCCTACTGTAGATATTTATCCAGTCTAGAGTACCATGCTCTAGGAGCCTGTTTTAGACCATACAAGGCCTTCTTCAATTTTCACATGTAATCTTCATTCTCTGACAACTGAAATCCTTCTGGTTGTTCGATGTAGACTTCTTCATCTTATGCTTCTTCTTCATAAATTTGTTCCATTGATTCATTTTATTTTTCCTTTAATTCTTGTCCACTTGTTTCATCAATTATTACATTGATGTTTTCCACAACTTTGTTCAACCTCAGATTGTAACACTTGTATGCTTTCATTGTACTTGAGTAACCAACAAATACACCTTTGTCCACATGAGAGTCAAACTTTCCCATTCTACCATCTTCTCTTTTGATGTAGCATTTGCTTCCAAATACTCTAGAGTGCTTCACATTTGTGGGTCTTCCTTTCCATAGCTCGTAGGAAGTTTTTTCAATGTTTTTTCTGAGCATTACTCTATTTTGAATGTGAAATGTTGTATGCATTGCATGTGTCCAAAAAATATCTATCAATTTTGAATCCATTAGCATTGTTCGAGCCATTTCTTGTGTAATTATCATCTATTATGATAGTGTTCCTTTGTCTATGAACCACTCTCTGAACCAATATATGAATCCATGATCTCGCCCATTGTCATATATCTATCCAAACCTACTAAGTGTTCTTATGAATCCATCTCTGTCCATATTGTCCAAGACTATTCTGCACACTATCCATAATGTTGACCCATTTATCATTGTACTATCATGAAGTATTAACTACTACAACTAATTATGCTTCTGCTAACTGACTACTCTGGATCTGTCTATTCAAACTGTGCAAGTTGCTCGAAGGATGGTTATTTGGTATGTCACATCTATCACATAGACTCCTCCTATCTAATATTCATGTTACCTGGGAGTCTCTAAGATGGATGGCTCAGAACAATTCCTGCTCTGATGTGTATTCATCATCATCTTCATTGGTAGATTCATCATCTCTCTTAGCTCTGACTTCTTTCTTTCTATCCGTGGATTCATCTTTCACAACAATGCCTAAAAGTACAATCTCTTGAACTTGTTCCTTATTTACTTGTCCTTCTTTTCTTTCAGTTGTTTTCCAAACCTTTATGTATCTGACATCTTTCTTTTTCTCCATAGAATTTTCTTCATCTCGTTTTATTGCCAATCTTGCGATCTCTGGGACCTAGTCTTTGTTCACTTGTTCTTCATGTTTTCTTATCCATACTTTCTTACATATGATATCAATGTTCTCTTTCATGGAAGTATCGATCATGATTCTACAATCACTAGCTATGTGTACATAGTTATGACATTTATAACATTCAATGTTATGTGGGGCCACACAAGAATTTATTTCTTGAACATTTCTTTTATAATCCGTGCAATCTCCAACCTTATGTCCAAAGTTATTACAATATGGACAATGACCATAAAATAAATTTGCATACCTGGGAGTGAATGATCTTTTTTATGGCATAGTCCTTTTGAATTTTTTCCTTGACTGATCATGATCATGATTGAAGCTTCTTTGTGGCTTGAACATGGATGGTCTTCTTGAAGATATATCTTCAATAGTTTTTTTATATTTTTGTTGACCATGATTCCTTCCTTTAAGTACTTCTGCATAACTCTTTATATTTTCTTCAATCTTCTTTTCTAGCAACCTAGAGTGCTTCTCTTCATTCTCTATAACTAATGTGGATGTTTCTGTCTCTTCAACGTTCTTTTTTATATTGACGATTTTACTTCTCAATGTGACAACTTATTCTTCAAGCTTCTCAACCTCTCCTTCTTTCTTCATTATCTGATACTTCATGACTTCTTTTGTTCTTTTTGCTTCTTCAAGTTGAATTTTTAATGTGATTATTTCTTCTTCAAGTCCTTTCTCTTATTGACCAAACTCTACCTCAAGCTGGTTTAGATCGTTAGTTATTTCCTTAAGATGATCCGTCAACATTTTCTCTCTCATTTCCACTTCTTCCTTCTGTGCTTCTATGTTGGTTTCCAAATACTTCTTTTGATAATCGAGATTTTCTTTGATCTTTCTGGCTTCTTCGAGCTGAGTTCTTAAGTTCTCGATGACCTGTTGGGATTCTTTAAAAATGTGAACACTTTCCTTTTGTTTCATCAATTCTTTATTGAGTGACTTGTTTTGCTACAACCAGAAGGAGGCTACAACCCCCTATGTTCTCTGGCTACAACCACCTGTCCTTTCCCCATCCAACCGCCCTGATGTATAAGTAGAATGATGGATCCATTGTCACACTATCATTTTGAGATATACTGCTGTAAACATGTACCAATCAACCTGCACCAAACAACTTGTGCCAATAACCTGAACCATGCATCAACCTGTACCTCAACCTGTAAAATAATACCTATGACACTTTTCTCTATCAATAATACATGCCCAAATAGCCTTTCAAAAAATAGATATTCAATGATATTAAATAGGTTCAAGCATATTTAAATGAGAGAGCATTGCCTCTTATTTATCCTTTCATGTAGCATCCTCAAAGGGTTATATTTTAACCATATTAACCCACTTTCCTTATTTCAGGGTAAACCCACTTATAATCACTCGTCCACTTAACTTAACCACTTTCCATAATTAGTAAGTTCTCCATTAACTTTATTATTTAAATAATTTCTTTTGCATCCTATTTTCACTTATAGTACATGCGTCACTTCACTTTATTATTTAAATAATTTCTTCTTTGCAAACACTTTGACTACTTAGATCTTTTGGGGCTTCTATATGACTCATGAGGGTTCTCCAACTTCACATGGCCATAAGTCTTTAACCATGAGGAGTTATGTGAAGTTCGACATACCACCGGAAATGGCATGACATGTAATATCCATCTAGAATAGTGTTACCTGCAAATATATCAAAATTCATACCATTATCCATCAAACAAACTTGGTTCCATTACCCAAACTTTTGTGCTATCGGAATTCTCTACCAAACTGTCTTCAAGGGTTGACATCAATGAAAACCAACCCAATTAATTAACAAAGATGCTTGGTCAACACATGTGCAACCTTCTCATTCATGACAACATAATGGAGCTTTATAGCTCCTCTCTGCATCATATCATGAATGAAGTGATACCGGATCTCTATGTGCTTTGACTCATCATGGAACACATCATATTTATACAACTATGGTTATCGCATAGGCTCGTGGTGGATTCCATATATAGATATAATAGATATGTCAACAACATATGAAACCATATGGATTCACAACTGGTAGAACATGCTGCAATATATTCTACTTTTATCGTGCTGAGAGAAATACTGGATTGCTTCCTACTCTGCCATGAAATCATGGCTAACCCCAGACTGAAACAACATCCTAAAGTGCTATTTCTATCAGAATCACTTCCAGCTCAATATGGATAAGTATATCCATACAATCTGAAGTTATGATATCTAGTGTAACAGAGACCAAAATCCAATGTGCCCTTAAGGTATCTCATCACATGTTTTGCAGCTACAATGTGAACATGTCTGGGCTCTACCAGATACTAAATCAAAAGGTGTTCACAACAAAACACATGTCTGGTCTGTTACTTGTCAAATACATAAATGAACCAATAATCTGTTTGTACAGAGTAGCATCAACCAATTTTGATGAGGTATCTACCAAGATATTCAACTTTGTTTCCATGGGTGTGTACATGGATTTACATTTCAACATTTCAAACCTCTTCATTATTTTAACTGCATACTTCCCTTGGTTAAGGAATATTTTATTTGTGCTATGCCAAACTTCAATACCTAAGAAATAATGCATTAGGTCTTTCATCAAACTCTATAGTGAGCTTCTTCCGCAATCTGTGATGAGATTTTCTTCATCTTGTCAAGAATACATCATCTACATATAGTAGCAACAATATAACTGGCTCATCATTCATAACCTTGAAGTAAAGGTTAGAATCAACTTTAATCTTGGTAAAGCCCAAGGTCGTCAGGAAACTGTCAATTCTTCCATACCAAGCTCTAGGAGCTTGCTTCAACACATACAAAGATTCCTTCAACTAGAAGACATGAGTCTTTCTATCTTCAATCTTCAAATCATATTGTACCATCCCGGTACACTTTCTTCAACTTCAATTTAATGTGCACAATCATGTGCTAGCTTTATGTTCTTTATGCAAAGCGTTATCTGTTTCACTACCTGAGAGTATGTCCTCTCATCTTTCTACAATTGTTCTTCTGGAAGTGGGAATCTGCACCTGTAGTTTCTCTAAAGTTGAGAATGGTTGCTCCATTCTCACTATGAGTGATAAAATCTGAGAGTAACTCCTCTACTTCATCTGAAACTGAGAGTGGCTCAATAATTGATACTGAAGGTAACTCTTCTTCTTTCATGGAGGTAACTCTATATTTTATTGTAGTCATGTCTCCATGAACCAACTAATGTACTGCACCAACAACCACTCAATTTTAAATATGGGTATTTATCCCCCTGCATACTATATATGAATTATGGTTGTTTTGGTTGTCTTCATGAATACTGGAACTATTTCTTCAATTACTAGAGTAAGTGTGTCGTCATAGTCTTCTCCTTCTTGCTGGGAGAATCCTATGGACACACATCAGGCTTTGTACATCTGCAGCATGCTTGATCTGTTAGATAAATCTTGGAAGTCAATACTGACTTCTCTTCTAGTCTCACGGAAAAATCCATATCCTAGTATTTTTGACTAACTTTTTTCTCTGTCACTGAAACAAGGAAATCTTCCCAGGAGCTTTCATATCTCCATAAATTTTATGAAGCTGCGATCTAGTATTCTCATGGCATCTGTCTCCTAGTCCTGGAATTTGTCTCTTCATATGATCCTTTCTGAGATCAAGCTTACTCTTGATTTCTTCTGAGTTTACAAGGACTTCATCATCTCTTATGGGGTAAACTTGGTGTTGAATACCAAGTCTAAATATGAAAAGTTGAGTCAAACTTCAAACGAGTTATGCTTCCTGTCAAGGTGTTTTCATTATCCTTTGACCAAATCTTCTATGAGTTCTTGTTCTAATGTTTGGTCATCTTTGGAGTCTTTTGCTCCTTACAATCAATCTTCATATGAGATACTGTAGATCTCAAAAATAACTTCTTCTTTATCTTCTTTGGTACATGGATGTATACCTTTGATCTGTATTTTATGAGCAGAATGAAATGAATACAGATTATTAAAAGATGCTTAACAAAAAATAACAGAGATACAGTAAA
Organism: Picea engelmannii; assembly: GCA_009831015.1. Taxonomy (NCBI): domain Eukaryota; kingdom Viridiplantae; phylum Streptophyta; class Pinopsida; order Pinales; family Pinaceae; genus Picea; species Picea engelmannii. The sequence goes on from ML788373.1 coordinate 97,375, forward strand.
ATTGGTTTTCTATTCAATAAGGAAATAAGTTGAAACTTTAAAATGTAGCGGAAAACAAGCTTGTCAAAATGGTGGCGGCTTATCTCTGAGAAGAGATGTGACGAATACACTCATTCGTAAGAAGATGGTTACAATGAGGCTCTGAAGGCCTTTTACAATAAATAGGAATGTCAAAAACCCTAGACATCCAAAAACCTAACCCTAGGAGATGAAGCGCCAAAAGTCATGTGGGCCTATTTGGGTAAGTTAGTACATCAACTTCTCGGGGTCGTAACTTTTTCATACGATCTCCATTTTAGGCACATGAGAGCCTGTTGGAAAGGTCTAACCGATAAGAAATTTTTTTGACTAGCCTAGGTTAGTGTCTCCAACAGTCACCCGGGCCCCAAATCCCAAAAAAAAACATCGTTTGGTGCCTCAAAACGGCCCTGAAAGTTTGGAACCCGAAAAACTGTCGAAAAACTGCAAAGGTGGAAAATTGTTTTTCGAGCCAGTGGAATAGGTGGGTGGCCATCGATATCCACCTGGATCAACCATCATGTCCATGACTTGGGTAGTCTGCTTCATATCTCATCTAATATGTTTCCTTCTGTAAACTTCACTATAGCTTCCTCAGGGTTATCACCTGTGACCCGAACCAAGGTCAACAAAACAACAGGAAAGAATAATACTCCTTTGATAATAGTAATAAAACAATAGCATGAATAATCATAACACTATCTCCTTTAGAGATATTACTTTTGACCTGCCTGAAACAAAGATCAAAAGTAAGAAATACAATACGAAATGAGATCAACACTAGAAGAGTGTTGTGATCAAACATTCATCCATGGCAACCTGGAACCAACACAAGAATTTTCTCCTAGAGGAGATGTTAGTTGTATATGGTAAATGATTACATTAAGCATTTATCTCAATATGCTCACATGTTACCAAGTATAATACTTTTCAAATATTGATTCCTCAACTATAGTGTTTACTTGTAATGGGGTAGTTATCAACTTGTCATGTGCAACTTTGAATCTTATCAACTTAATTAATCAAACCTGGAACTTGGAGTCTTGTCCTCAAGAATGAGTGTGTTGTTTTTCTTCCAAGTATCCTTCACTCAAGATGAACAATGCTTTATTCAACCTATCTTTTGTACTAAGAAAATATGTTATCTTAACAGAAAATTGGGTTAGAGAATAAACTCTATGATCTCAAATTTAATCCATCTAATACCTTGACTTTAATTTTTGACCAAAGGTTAGTATGATGGACATATCTTCAACATGCAACCTAGATCAAAATAATGTCATAACAAATATATGCATATCAGAATAATCAAACCTAGGTTGCATTATTCCTGTGAATGTGTTGGATCTGATATCCTTCTGGATTTATGGCAAGATATCCCTTCTCCTACAAATACCCTTTACAGCTTAACAATTTAAACATATTTGATTACATACCTCTTATAGTAGTGGCACCATCTGGTAGTAGCAGTAATAATTACCAACCCTTTAAAAAATTCAAGGGTGAATGTAACGGGTACTACAATTGATACTGCAATTGTATTTGATACTGCAACTAATTCTGAAACTGCAACTACAACTTAGGGTTTTATGAAGAAACCCTAATTTTTCAAACTTCAAATTTTAAAATTTTGATCCAGGGACTAGATGCGTTGGGCTAAGGCGAGTTTGTTGGAGCTATTAGATTTCAAAAATTTCAAGTTTTTCCCCTTGAAACTTGACCTACGGAAATCTGCACTGGTACTTTTGGTACTGGTTCTAGTTTCCTGGTTTTTTGGTACTTCTGGTTTTATTGTTTTTTGGTAATAGTTAAAACTAGGGTTTGACTTTCTGGAGGCTCTGTCCATTAAAAAGGTGCACTCAAGCTGCCAAAATATTCACTAGGGTAGGGTGCACTTTTCTAGATGGTTTTTAGGCAAAAAATCCTCTCCTATAAAAGTCCCTAATTTTCTTGTATGACAACAATGACTTTTTTCTTTATCCAGTGAAAGATGTACTCTTCAGTTTAGATCTAATTACATGTTAAGTTTTGAGATATTATTAGGTTTCTTTTCAATTTACTAGATAACAATAACATAGGTAGGATCATTGAGAGAAACACGATCACAAGATACACAACATTTATCCTAGGAAACCCTCATGGGGGAGAAAACTGAGCAAAACTTTCTTAATATAGATATCCAATACAATTCCAAGACAATAAACCAAAACACTAGAGAATATTCAACATTGAGCAATGTTCCTCTCTCTTCCTTCTTCTCTCAACTACATCTACCAAACTTGCTACCTTGATGAGCAAATGAGTGAGTGTGATAATGAGGTGTTGGCTTCCTTTATTTATACAAGTTGGCAGGTGCTAGAAATGTGTCTCTTCACTGGGAAGGAACGACTTGTCTTCTTAGTGGTTAAAACCACTTTGATTAGGCCTAGGGGCCGACTTTTTAATTTGCATAATACAATTAGGTTTTGACCAATCCACAAAAGGGGATTTGGTCAATTACAATACCCGACGTAATCAATCCACAAAAGGGGATTGATCAAATGAATAATAACTCAATAATAAATAGAATACTCTTTGCAGTTACAATATTTCAACATCTGGATCGGGTCGTACATCATTGAAAATATCTTGTGTTTCAATTCATGTATGCTCAAAGACTTGAAGGAGAAAATCTTAATGTTTCCTATTAATGGGAAACATTTGAAAAGATTTTTCGCCTAAAATTTTCTCTTCACCTTGTACATAGTTTCATTTATTTTGTACATCCTTACTATTCAACTCCATAGCCCAAAAGATAGAAACATCCAGTCATGAATATTTTGGATTCTTGACAACCCACAGGGGGTTATCATCCCACAGTTGGAGCCAGTTGTTGAAACATTTCTGTTCTTTCAGTTTTCCCTTCCCTTGTTCTATTTTCCCACTTCTTTACAACCTTTCTTTCCCCCCTTCTATACTTTCCCTTTTTCCCATTTCCTTTTATCCATTATTTTTCCCTTTCTTGGTTTACTATACATAGCCATTTTCAATTTCATGGACCTTCGGGTCCGCGGATTGTCGTGCTTACAATTCTTTTCACTCACTTATGCATAAGTTTTCCTCAACACTTAGATTTTTCTTTAGTTCATGGGTATGCTGTTAAGAACCAATTATCAATATAGCATAGAAAAACCTCGGAAAAAGTACTCAACGCCTTGAAAAAGAGATAATTTCATATAATAAGCCTCTTTGAGGGGGCAACCTCCTTTTACCCCACTTAAATGTTCAAGTACAAGATGATTCCAAATGAAAATGTCTCCTTGGTATATATAGGAGACTA
>ML788373.1:104169-117041 GCA_009831015.1 Picea engelmannii
ATCAAGTGCTCATCTGGAATATTGGTTACCTTTATATTCAATCTTTGGAAGTTCTCAATGTGCTCGGTAACTAAACCCTTTTGCTTGAGATTTATCAATTGGCTAAAGAAGGTATTGCTCCTTGTATCCTCATAGTGTGTTATAATTTCTTCCGTGAAAATTGTCCAGGTGACGAGTGATTTGTGAGAACAAAGCCATCGATACCATACAAATTGATTAGGTTATAAATGTAAAGAAGCAATTCGTACCTTTTGTGTACATGGCACATTATGTAGATCAAATAATTGCTCCATCTGAAGTATCCATGTGATTGGGTCCTGGCCATCAAACTTCCTCATATCGATCTTAGGAACGTGGTTGGTCTTCAACCCAAATTTAGAGTTTCTCCATTCTTGATTCACCTTCCTTGTGTCCTCATCATGAATTTCATGGGATGCATTTTCACTTTCAAGTGTCTTCTCTGTTATGAAATTTTTCAATACTTCCATGATCTCCTCTTTTAAACCATCCATCTTTGCCTCCAACTTAGCTTCCATATTTTGTATTTCATCTTTTGTTACTATATTCTTTTGTAAATCATTTATGTCCCTACACATTTCTTCACCTTCATCAAGATTCCAATTAGGATTGTCTGGAGGCTTGTTTGGTGTAGAAGTTCCCTTTTTGGGTGGCATGTTGGCCAAGTATCACTTTTGAACCTTGGTTTTGAGGTGGTTCTGCTAGACAATATTTATTTTGTTGTATATCCCAAGTTTCGGCCCTTCTGGGTATGAAACTTTATTTTATGTAGTTCTTTGATATTTCTTCTCTGCAATTCCATAGGTTTGATCAAAATTGGATGTGCCAAGTGGAATTTACGATAACTTCCCCACAACTTGCCTCTTTTTGGCCTTTCCAGGAGATCTCACTTGTATAGTGTGCCCCGCACAAAATAATTGATATAAAATTCTGAAACTTGTACAAAAAATACAACAGACTGTCCACAATCCAACGAAACTAGTCCCACTCAATTTGGATACTCTAGGAAGAAGTTATGATTGTCTTACCTAGAACACCTTCTTGAGACTAGTCAATAGGACTAGTAAGATACCCTATCTTACACAAGGTGTATCTACAAATTTAAGATGACCCAAAATCTGAAATTTTTACCATAGATACCTTACTAATTTATGTGAATATCCTCCAGATTTCAGGGTCTGAAATGTTACAAAAAAAAATTTATAGAGAAAATTCTGCAATGTCTTAGTTCAGGATGATTCCAGAACCCTATCTTGTATAGGATGTATCTCTGAAATTATAAGGCCTCAGGAGCTGAAATTTTAACCCAACATACCTTGATCTGTCTACTAAATATCCTCCAAGACGTTCCTTCTGAAACATTGTAGAAAAAAAATTATAGCGAAAATTCCAAGGTGTCTCAGATGTAGCAGCGAAACCCCAAGACCTTGAGCTCTGATACCATATGTTAAGAACCAAATATCAATATAGCATAGAAAAACCTCAGAAAAAGTAATCAGCGCCTTGAAAAAGAGATAATTTCATATAATAAGCCTCTTTGAGGGGGAAACCTCCTTTTACCCCACTTACATGTTCAAGTACAAGATGATTCCAAATGAAAATGTCTCCTTGGTATATATAGGAGACTAGGAGGTATAATTAAAACTAATCGAATAAAGCCGACATAAATAAAATAACATACTAATCTAATATGCCCCAATTAAGGGGTAATGAGCCAATATTAGGGCTTAACATACGCAGGTTCAAATATTTTGCTTTCATTTTCGCACCCTTCACATTGAACTTCAACTTTTGCATTCTACATTTCAACCATCACTTAACTTTTATTTTCTTCGCAGATCCCAGGTTCCCATTTGTTTCATTCTATTGACATTCGCGAGTCTGATTGACTGCCTTCTATACTTATTTTATTTTGATATTTCATCCAACTGGGGGTTTGAGGGTTAGCGGGTTCACAAAATTTTTATATTGAACTCCTCTCATCCTCGCCCCTGCCATTACTTTGCTTTTCTCAATGCGCAATAAGTGTTATTTAAATGCTAACAATTGTTTTGCAAAGTTCAAAAAGGTTGTTATTAATGGTGAAGGGCTTAAGAAATATTCATCAAATTTTCATTTAATCCTCATTTGAGAAAGGATTAAATTATCATTATCTCTCAAAAAGGCTCATTTGTAACTATCATTCAGCCAAAGAAACAGTTCTATCAACTTTTTGCCAACATCATCTCAACAACAGTTTTATGGTGATACTTTGAATATTTTTGGTCACGAAGATCAAAATTTCCAGTGGTCAAGAGCATATTGGTATTATTCCTCCCCTCCTACTACTAAGAGAAACAGGAACATGATTTGGACATCTGGGATTGCTCTTGTTGGTTGTGTTCCATAGGTTTTCGACTGTAAAGAAATTGTTGCACGGTGTGTTGACAAATACATACTGAATCAAAGGGCTATACAAATCCAGGGACATTCTCCAATTTCTTTGTCGCTTCAAGTCTTCCATAAAATGTTAAAGCTTCTAGAGCCCACTCTTACTTTTAAAGGAGAAGATTACAGATATTTTTTGAAGAAATGTAATAATGGGCTTGACCTCTTTCTAGAGTACTTAGAGAATCCTGCGTCTATACCAGTAGACATAACCATAATTTAGGTTGACTCTTTGAAAAACCCTTATCGATAAATCACATGGTTATTCACCTAGATAACAAGTCATGAGAATATTGCTTCCATATCTCGAATGATTTTATATATTTTGTATTTTACAGTCCAAGAGAAAGCCATTTTTTATTGGGGTAAGCTCATTTCCATCGAAATTGCTTCCCAATTAACACATCACAAAAAGGATAAGAAATTCTTTATGGATTTATATTTGATATTTGTTATCACGCATTGTTACCAATTCCCAAATTTAACTATCAGGAAGAGGGTAAAATGTGAAATGGGCCCTGTTACCTTTTGGTATCAGGAGTTATGGAGTAATAAAACCCCTTTGTTTTTCTATGAATTTTATAATGACTTCATTTCAGTCTTCAATAAACTTCTATTCGGCGAAAGAACTTCTAGTATATCTATTGAAGCTGCCAAAATTCTCTAGAAGAAAGGAACGATGGAAAAAATGGAAAATCATAGTATTATAAGAATATTTTGTTCAAAATAAAATCCCTCCTTTATTCCATATTATGCGCCTAATAAATTATTTATCATAGAGGTAGCGAGGCAATACAATTTCCGGTTGCACTTTTTCCATGAAAAGAGAAAAAAAAAAAAAAAAATTTACTCTTGTGCCCTGGAAGATTGGATAATTTGCATTGAGGAATATGAATAAAACTGATGAATATGAAGGTCATTTTAACAATTTCAGTTTGAAATATCTCGAGAAGATCAAAGGTTTTGACCCAAACAAAATCTTTGTTGAACATATGCAATTAGTGGGGTTTAATAATTCTTTCATTCAAACTGTTTTGAGCGAAGAAGAAGAAGTCAGAAACATAAACACTCCTACACATGATATTGTTGATTTTGAAACACTACTCAGCAAAAACAACCTTTATAAACAAAAAGGAAAAAATCTTGGTGAAAAGAGTGCTCAATCTCTAGTTGTCACTCTGAAAAATACTACATCCAGGAGCAATGCTCCAGTGGCCCACCCAGTTAAGAAAGTTGTCAACAATAGCTCTAGTGAAGGAGCATATAAGAACCCTCCTTCTGGAAAAATTCAAAGTTCCCACAAACTTCCTTTAAGAAAGAAAAGAAAAACTCCATTGCAGGAGGAGGAGAACAATCTTTTAGAAAATGATATTCAAAGTTTCTCTTTGGAAGGTATGGAATTGGAAGCAGACATTGAAAAGATATTTCCTAGATTAGAACAATAGGAGCATTTCGTTCAACAAAATTTTTCATTAGAGGTTGTTAGAAATGAAATTTTTAGTGAAGAAGAATCCTTTACTATTTAGAGTGTTGTTTTTTATAGAGATTCTAAAAAGATAATTTTGGAAAGAAGCGATCGGAGAAATAAGAAAGGAAAATTCCGCTCAGAGGTTGAACTCAAGTATATGCGACCATCCCAAATTTCCAAAATTCATAAGGCAACCGTGGATGTGCTTGATTATTCTATTGATGGTTTGGAAGCTGAGAATGTCAGGCTGAAGGAAAAGATCAAAAATTGGAAACTACCTTGATGCCTCTTCCCATTTTGGCTAGCCCTTTAATAATGATAAATCCAACCACATCATGTACCAAATACAAAGGATCATCAAGTTTTCTTATGGTTGTTCAAAATTATGTCGAGTGGAATATTAAAAAGAGAATTTCACTCGCAATGGAGGCCTGAGAAGTCTCTAAAAATATTGTTTCTTTTGGTTCGAGAGCGCATGTGTTCCATGAATATCTTCAGGATGATCTTAAAAATGAAGAATGGTTTTATACAGATGTTGTCTTACCATTTGGGATAAAATTTTCAAATATGATATGGGCAAAGAGGTGAGAAGAATATTTTCCTGCGCCCAGACGAATTAAACAGTTGAATGCTTGCTGGATAGAAAAATTAAAAATTTAAGAGATATTGTTCAAACTTGTAGTGAAGTCATAACAAAGAGAGAATAATGATTCAAAAGGCTTGCATAAATAGACTTAGCAAGTAGCACTAGAAAAGTTCAAGATCCCAAATTAATCTTTAATTCAATGTTTATGACAAAGAAACGGTTTGATGAACACGTGGAAATACTAAAGGGATTATCGGCCAAAAAAATCAATCGTATAATTGAGTATGGTGAAGAAGAAATCGATAATTGGCTTATTGATTACTCTATAAAAAATCAAGACATTGAAGAATCAATCCATGGAATTTATCATGATTGAATAGATTTAGAAAGAGAATTATTTAATATCAAAATTAGACATGAGATAAATGTTGTGCCCGTGAAATATTATATTGAAGATTGGTTTAAAAGAGAAATTGATAAGTTAACTAAAGAAGTCCAAGAAACGACAGTTGGTATAGTTCTAGAAACCATCAACGAAGAGAATAAAAGGACAACAACAAGCAAATGAAAAGAGAGAGATACCATCATAGTAAGTTAATGTTGGTCACATTATGTTTTCTTTATCAGTTTTCATCTAGTTATTTTTCTTCTTTGAATAGAAAGGTTTAACCGAAATCTGATAACTTTATCTTTGTCTTCTTTCCAGATCTTCTTGCTCTACATCCACCCACCTTCTTCCTTATACAGTCAATTTCTTGTTTATGTTTACTTTTATGGTCCGCGGCAGCACTAATCCCAGTCCTCTGGAAAAAAGCCTTTAAATTTCAAAGCATTGTAATAAACTTTTTTTTTTTGAGAAATCCCAAGAGAACTAAATCGAGATCAATTTTGACGGTGGTTTATAACTCTGAGTTCTGAGTATAAAATATTTGAAAGAAGTCTATCATAATCTTCTTTTTATCTATACATGTGTTTACTCTATCAAAGTTCTCTTATGCATCTGGACCATCTTCTTTTATTTTTTATGTGTGATCAGAAATATTTATTTTCACTATGATGGATGTGAGGAAATTATGTTTATTTTCTGCAATGTGTGATGTGTGCGGTTCATGGTCATTTCTCAGGAATTCTCTTAAAATAAATATTTTATCTTTCTGCATTTTTATCTTTCTTTGAGTATAAGAGTGGACTATCTCAAGGTCCTATATTATTTTTATTGAAATGTTGTAACTACAAAGAGTATTCTATTTATTATTGAGTCATTATTGATTAGATCAATCCTCTTTTGTGGATTGATCATGTCGGGATTTGTAAATGACCAAATCCCCTTTTGTGGATTGGTCAAACCCTAATTATATCATGCAAATTAAGAAGTCGGCCCCAGGCCTAATTAAAGTGGTTTTAGCCACTACGAGAAGAGGTCGGCCCTGCCCAGTGAAGAGACACCTCCCAAGTGCCTGCCAACCAATATAAATAAGACAGGTTAGCGCCTCATTATCTCACTCACTCATTCCACTCAACAAGAGTGCAAGTTTGGAGAGAGGTGCATTTCTCATTGTTGGATATTCTCTAGTGTTTTGGTTTATTTTCTTGGCATTGTATTGGCTATCTATATTAAGGAAGATTTTGTTGGGCTTTCTCCCCCGTGAGGGTTTCCCATGATAAATGTTGTGTATATTGTGATTGTGTTTCTCTCAGTGATCCTACCTATGCTATTTTTATCCAGTAAATTGAAAAGAAACTTAATAGTTTCTCTAAAATTAACATGGTATCAAAGCTAAGTTGAAGAGAGAACCTTTCACTGGATAAGAAAAAACGTCATTGTTGTCGTACAAGAAAATTAGGGATTTTATTGAAGAGGAATTTCAGCCTGAAACTCATCAAGGAAGTTCACCCTATCCTAGAGAGCTCATTGGCAGATTGAGCACACTTTTCCAGTGGACAGAACTCCCAGAAAGTGAAACCCTAGTTTTCACTAGTACCAGAAAACCAGAAAAATAGGAAACCAGAACCAGTGCCAGAAGTATCAATCCAAAATTGTGCAAGCTTAGTTTCAAGGGGTGAAAGTTGGATTTTCAGAAAACTAACTACACCAAGCTACGCACCTCAACCAGGCACACCTCCTAGTAAGTTCAGATCTAAATTCTGAGCACTTTCATTTTTTTGGTCATTTTCCCAGCTTAAGGGCAAGATGTCTGCAAGCACCAAGCTTGTTGAAAAGTTGGAAGGTGTGGATAAATTTTGAGCCTAGAAGTATAGGATTTCACACATTCTTGAAGAGAATGACCTAGCAAGATTCATCAAAGAAAATGTACCAAAACCTGCAGATGCTACAGCTAAAGAAAAGTACTAGAAAGACATGGTTATGGCCAAAAGAATCATTGCAGACTCTATCAAAGATCACTTGATCCCTCAAGTGGCATATAAAGATACCCCAAAATAAATGTTTGATGCCCTAACCATATTTTATGAAGGAAGAAACATTAACCAGAAGATGAACTTGAGAACTCAACTCAAGAATAGAAAGATGCAGAAAGGAGAAACAATTCATTAATATTTCTCTAGAATATCTCAATTCAAAGAACATATAGAAGCAATTGGAGATACCCTAGATGAATATGAACTCATAATGACATCTCTTAATGGTCTCACAAGACCTTGGGATGCATTCATCCAAACCATTTGTGCCAGAAAGTAAAAACTACAATTTGACAGTCTTTGGGAAGAATGTGTTCAAGAAGAAGCAAGAGTAGCTAACCGAGAAGAAGTATTATTAAGGGATGACGATCAATCTCTAGATACTCATACTAAAGGAGGAAAGAGAGGGCCACACTTCAATAAAGAGACCCACCCACATAAGGAGTCTCACTCCCCAAATAAATTCATCCATAAAGAATCTCAACCTCCAAGGAGATTCCAGAAGTTTCAGAAAGGTCAAAGAAGAGAAAAGGATTTCTCATCCTACCAATGTTACCATTGTGACAAGATGGGACATATTGCTAAGAATTGTCCAGCTAGAAGAGAAGAATACAAGAAGAGGAACAAAATGCACCATGCACATACAATAGAATATGAAGATCCACCCACGAAGATGATTAAAGAAAAGATTGAATACTATGTCTTAATCTCTTCCCTCTTAGGATCAGTGTCCCTGGTGAGGATATGTGGCTCATAGATAGTGGTGCCTCCAAGAACATGACATTTCAAAGAGACATTCTCATTAGCCTGACAAAAAATAGATTTCCCCAGAAAGTTACACTTGGAGATGACTACCAGTACCCTATCAAAGGAGTAGGAGAGTCCAATTATAAACTTGATTCAGGGACCCCAATGAAGATGAAGGATGTACTGTATGTATCAGGTTTGACGAAGAATATGCTTTCTATCTCAGATTTATATAATAAAGTCTTCAGGGTTGGATTCATAGATGGTGAATTCCTCATGTGGCCTAAAGGAAAAACCATACAAGATGAAATTGTTATTGGAATAGAAAAGGTGGCTTGTATAAATTAAAAGTTCACTCAAATGCAGCCTTTATTCACTCCACTGAGATTCCATGTGAACTTTGGAATAGAAGACTATCTCACATCAACTACAAGGCCTTACCATATGTGATCAAGGCAGTTACAGTTCTACCAGATTTCAAGCTTGATCATGAAGGTGTGCGCAAGGGATGTGCACAAGGAAAGAACATCAAGAATCCTTTCCCGAAGAGTGATAGTAAAGGAGAAGGAGTCTTAGAGCTCATCCACTCATATGTATGTGGCCCAATTCCATCCACCTCTCTTAGTGGGTATGTATACTACATATTATTTATTGATGGCTATTCTCGCAAGACTTCGGTTTACTTCTTGAAATCAAAAGATGAAGTGTTTGTAAAATTCAAGGAATTCAAAGCCTTGATAGAGAATCTTGTTGAAAGAAAAATCAAGATACTCAGGTCAGATAATGGAGGAGAATACACCTCAAAAGAGTTTGTAAGATTTTGCGGAGAAGTCAGGATTAATAGGGATCTCACCACTCCCTACAATCCTCAACAAAATGGTATAGCAGGAAGAAAGAACATAACTATAATGGAAGAAATGAAGACCATGATCCATGATCAAGATCTTCCAATGCACTTATGGGCAAAAACAACAATAATGACAATGTATGTACAAAACATATTATCCCATAGTGCACTTGGGTTCAAAACCCCCGAAGAAATGTTCTCTGGAAATAAGCTAGAAGTAAGCCATCTCAAAATATTTGGTTGTCTAGTGTTTGTACACATTCCAAAATAAAAGAGAACCAAGATGGACCCTTCAAGAAAGAAGGGAATATTTGTTGGATACTGTGAGGTCTCTAAGGCCTTCAGAATTTACATTATAGGTTACCATCAAATTGAGATTAGCATAGATGTAACCTTTGATGAAGATGCAACACTCAAGAAATCAAGGAGATGCCAGCTTGAAGAATTATATGAAGAATAACCTGTAGATCCCAGAGTTGCAGAACCAATGAGGGAAGCCACAATTTCCCCTGATGATGAGATTCATGAATATCATGATATGATAGAATCTCAAGAACCTCTGCAGATGACGATTTCTCGCAAGAGAAATCCAGCTTGGGAAAGGGAACTTATTCAAGATGGAGATAAGTATGGTTCCCCCGAAGGAACCATGAGACAAGTTAAGAAACCTAAGCCATTCTCCAGTTATATGGATTTGATGTGTGATCTCATAGAGAAGGAACCTAATTGATTTGAAGAATCCATTCATAAGAAAGAATGGGCAGATGCCATGACAGAAGAATACCAATCCATTATATAGAATGATGTATGGGAAATAGTTCCCAGACCGAAGAGCAAAGATGTGGTATCTTCCAAATGAATATACAAGATAAAACATGTTGTTGATGGAGTATTGAGAAATATAAAGCAAGGTGTGTTTCTTGTGGATTTTCTCAAAAGGAAGGCATTGACTATGAAGAGGCATTTTCTCCTGTAGCCATATACACTTCTATCAGAACCATTATAGCCCTTGCAGCTAAGATGAAGTGGAAGTTACACCAGATGGATGTGAAAACAACCTTCTTAAATGGTATCATTGAAGAAGAAGCGTATATAGAACAACCTCAAGGGTTTGAAGTTGAAGACAAAAAGACACATGTCTGCAAGTTAAATAAGGCTCTATACAGATTGAAGCAAGCTCCTAGAGCTTGGTATGGAAGAATTGACAGTTTCCTAACGATATTGGGATTTACCAAGAGTAAAGTTGATTCTAACCTTTACTTCAAGGTTATGAATGATGAGCCTATTATATTGTTGTTTTATGTGGATAACTTATTACTAACTGGAAAAGAAAAGCTCATCATTGATTGTAAGAAGAATCTCGTTGCAAAATTTGAGATGAAAGACCTTGGCTTAATGCACTATTTCTTAGGCCTTGAGGTTTGGCAGAGCCTAGTGAATATATTCCTTAACCAAGGGAAGTATGCAGTTGAAATACTAAAGAAGTTTGATATGTTGGAGTGTCAATCCATGAATACACTAGTGGAAACAAAGTTGAAGTTCCTAGTTGACACTTCATCAGAATTGGTTGATGCTACATTGTACAGGCAGATCATTGGATCATTGATGTATCTAACAAAAACCAGGCCACATATATGTTTTGTTGTGAACACCTTGAGTCAGTATCTGGTAGAGCCTAGACGTATTCACCTTGTTGCTACAAAACATGTGATGAGATACCTTAAGGGTACATTGGACTTTGGTCTCTACTACAATGGAGATCGAGACTTCAGATTGATTGGTTATACCGATTTAGATTGGGCTGGAAGTGTTTCCTACAGAAAGAGCACTTTAGGATGTTGTTTCAGTCTGGGGTCAGCCATGACTTCATGGCAAAGTAGGAAGCAATCTATTATTGCTCTCAGCATAGCAGAAGCGGAATACATCGATTCATGTTCCACCAGTTGTGAATCCATATGGCTATGGAAGTTGTTGAAAGGTCTATTTGATCTAGAGATGAAAGAAACCGTGATTCTATGTGATAACCAGAGCTGCATAAATATTAAAAATAACCTTGTGTTCCATGACAAGTCGAAGCACATAGAAATTTGGTATCACTACATTCGTGATATGGTGCAAAGGGCAGCCATAAAGCTCCAATATGTTGGCACAAATGAACAGGCTACAGATGTGTTGACCAAGCCTCTGTCTCGAGTAAAGTTTGAGCACTTTTGAGACAAGCTTGGTATAGTCTGAAAGGACCTCCATCGAAAGGGGGAGTGATGTTGAAGATACTATGGTATCCTACCCAATAGCGGGTAGCTCAGTTAGGATTTTATATCCTAGGGGATTGATCATCCTTGGACAGATCTTGAAGGTCCAGTAAGGACGGTCTGACAGAGTACATGTGCATGTATATGCTAGATATGGTTAGTAGTGGTAGATCCATTAGGATTTTTTATAATCCTAGGGAATCTTATGATTCTCGAGAAGATCCCGAAGGTCCTATAAGGATGGTTTGTCAGAGTACCACGTGGTATATCCATTAGGATTTTATATCTTAGGGAATCCTATGATTCCTGGGAAACTCCTTAGGGACTGTCAGAGTACCACAAAATGTTGTAACACCTACCTCATTTTTTTGCCCCATGATGATGATGATGATGTTTCTCCAGCCTGTGTGTTGTGATGATGTTGTTTCTCCACCCCTCGTGTTGTGATGATGTTGTTTCTCCAGCCTTCGTGTTGTGATGATGTTGTTGCTCCACCCTTTGTGTCGTGATGATGTTGTTGCTCCAACCTTTGTTTTGTGATGATGATGTTGTTGGTATTGATGTTATTGATGATGAATATGTATTAGTGTTATAGTAATCCATGTTGATGCAGATGATGATGATGCTACTCTAGCTCCATGTTGTGAATGATGATGAGAAAACCTTCCAATGATTTATAGATATGCTAGTCAGTTTTTCAGATGCTCTTGATGTTGTTTCCCTCTCTCTCTCCTGACGATGTTGTAGAATACCCTTCTTGCTAAGGGGGAGTGTTGAAATATTGTAACTGCAAAGATTATTCTATTTATTATTGAGTCATTATTGATTCAATCAATCCCCTTTTTTGGATTGATCATGTCGGGCTTTGTAAATGACCAAATCCCCTTTTGTGGATTGGTCAAACCCTAATTATATCATGCAAATTAAGAAGTCATCCCCAGGCCTAATCAAAGTGATTTTAGCCACTAGGAGAAGAGTTCGGCCCTGCCCAGTGAAGAGACACCTCCCAAGCGCATGCCAACCAGTATAAATAAGAGAGGCTAGTGCCTCATTAGCTCACTCACTCATTCCACTCAACAAGTGCGCAAGTTTGGAGATAGATGTAGTTGGGAAAAGAAGGAAGAGAGAGGCGCATTACTTAGTGTTGGATATTCTCTAGTGTTTTAGTTTATTGTCTTGGCATTGTATTGGCTATCTATATTAAGGAAGTTTTTGTTGGGTTTTCTCCCCCATGAGGGTTTCCCAAGATAAATGTTGTGTATCTTGTGATTGTGTTTCTCTCAGTGATCCTACCTATGCTATTTTTATCTAGTAAATTGAAAAGAAACTTAATATCTTCTCTAAAATTAACAATTTCTAGATCTAAAGTTATTAAAGAATACCATAAGCCAAAGAGGAGTACCACCTCTATAAAAATGCAAGGGGATTCATACCCTTGTGAGGTTGTTGTTTCGGTCCAGGCGGATTCAAGCATCAACACCTCCTTAATATCTTGTACTAAACCCATGTAAAGGTCTTCCATGGCTTCACGTTGTGCATGTGACCTTCGCAAACCAATATACATTTCTCTTTCCTCTTCTTGTGTAAACTCAATAGCACCTTGAGATTCTTGTTGTTCAACAATGTTTCTTTCTTCAAATTCATTTGGAATATTTTGTGGCCAATGAAATGGAGTCTTCAAAAATGTATGTTCATTTGTTGAGCTTGAAATTATGTCACTTTGACTATTGAAAAAATACTCCAACCAAACAGGATCAACAACATCAAAGTACTCCTTTAAACGTGACTGCTGCGATAGGGTTTTAGAAGCGTTAAGGTTTAGCGTAGCTTGAGATCGCCCTATGCAGCCATGGCCGCCCCTGGGGGTGGGGATTCGGCCTCTTCCCCCCCCCTCTCCGACGCAGATGCTTTCAGAAAACTCGTGGGAAGCAACCGCAAGCGCTCTGGCCCCCTTCAAGTCCCGAATTTTATTAAAAAACTCGAAGAGATCCCTGAAATCGCCCTCCCAGAGACCCAGCCAGTCAAAATAGCGTTGGCTTTGGCTGAAAGAGGCTTAGTTGGCCAGTTTATGGGGCTTTGGCCTTCCCCAAAGACAACGGACGATTGGAT
>ML788373.1:129690-175440 GCA_009831015.1 Picea engelmannii
GCATGGTGTATTGTGGTGTATTGGTGTAACTCTTATACTATTGCTCATTGCTCATTGGATATAATTGAATGGTTTAAGTATAAGTTGAAAAAGGTTTTTAAATTGTACTTGATACTGATTCACCCCCCTCTCAGTATCAACACATTGCTACCTTTAAATTCCCCGCTTGGGAAAGAGTGTCCACCATTGTCATAATCATCTTTACTACTTTTAAAATTTCCACTTGAGGGAAATTCTTCATCATATTCATTGGTGCCTTGGAAATATTCATCGGTAGATTGTAAATCCTCACTTGGAGGAAAATTTTCATCCCAATCATTTAAACGTTGATCATAGTCTCCACTTCGACCTACATTTTGATTATTCTCATTACTATTAAACTGTTGAATAGATTGATCACCATCATATTCCTCCTCTTTATCATCAGTGCCTTCAAAGTCCTCTTATTTAGGACTAACCTGAGGAACATGTTGAATAACATTGCTTCCACTATAATCAAACTTCTGACTAGCTGAAAAATACAATGCCTCATTTTCATTACAAGCATTCCCATCGCATTTGCTAGTCCCAAAACAAGAGGTATGTGAACAATTTGTCGATGCCTCAGAAATAAAATCGTATTTATCTGACGAAGGCATCACTTCTCACTAAGAACATAGAATGATACAAATTTTCACCCTCCCAATGATAATCTTATAACTTGCAGAATGATATTTTCTCTCTAAATTGCACCCCTCGCCCCCCTCCCCCCCCTCTCCTCCCGCATAAAAATAAATAAATAAAATAAAATAAAATAATTCCCTCCAAAATCCCCTCCCCAAAAATATTCCCCAAAATTTCCCTCCAAAATTCACCCCCCATTTTTTTCCGTTTATTATTTTCCCTTCAAAATTAAAAACAACTTTTACTCTTTTATTTCGTTATTTACTTGTTAATTACAATATTTTTCATGTTTATTTATTTATATCCCACATTCATTAAACTTAGCAATGATCCATATAATTTTAGGTATATATGTAGACGATGTTCTTCATTTTTATTTATCCAAATTAACTTATATCATCTGTGTTATATATACATAGTCTTGTTTTGTCTTTTTACATTGCATGAAATCTTGGGCAGCATTTGGTAAATAATTTGGAGCAATCTACAAGGGAGAAACATCGATAATACATTTGAGAAGAATCTAGAATTTCAGAGGTTAGTTATTTTTTAAATTCCTACAATTTATGAAAAAAAAAAAACATTTATATGATCATCTTTGAATCACATATGATTTTTTCATGCAAAAATTATAAAATACCCTGAATTTTTTTAGATGTTTTCTAATCTTTTTTTTTTAAATCAACTTTTAAAAAAAAAAAATAGATCTTTTTCAAAGAAAGTTTAACAAAATTCTTAGGATTTTTTGGAAAAAAAAGGCAAATTTAGGTATAGTTTTTTTATAATTACTATTTTTATTGCTTTTTAGTGAAAATGTTATAGTTTTGTCCCATGGTGGCTACTAGGAGGAATTTCCCTCCCATGCAAGACCGTGATTTGGCATGCAGGGGCGCTCAGGAGGTTGGCCCCCATGGCCAAGCCCTGGGCGCATGGGGCGTGACTTGGTTGTCGGGGGGTAGCCCTGTGGCCAAGCCCTGGGTGCACCCGAGGCTGGGGCGATGTCCACGACCAATCCCTGGGCACCCCTGTGGCTTGGTCACGAGGGCACCCCCAGCGACGAAGCCTTGGGCGGTCCCATGGCTTGGTCGCAAGGCTAATTGGGGCGATGCCCGCTTGGTCCCGACATCACCTTATACCTTGTAAGCCAAGGATTGGTCCTGACATTGCCCCAGTAACTCCATGGGTCAAATTTTTATTTTTATTTAACTTAGTTCTTATAGTCAAATTTTTTTTTAATTTATTATAATGTAAAAGGCCTAATTTATTTTTTTTCATATAGGAAAAATGGCAGAAACAAAATTATCTATGAATATATCTGGATCACAACCTGCAATAATGGCATCCAAAATTTCAATTGGGACCTCCGTGAATGCTAGGTAACAAATTGATAGCACAACGCCTGAGTTGTTAAGGGTAATGAATAATGTTAGAAAGTGAAAATCCGTGGAAGGTGAAAACAAACTGGAGTGTTCTTGGTTTGTTAAAGACAAGCAAGGAAACAATGGAGAACATCTATATTTGTATTGTGTCGAGTTTGAACATATGTAAGGAAATTATCAGGCACTTGGCTTGTTACGAGATATATGTTTGGTGCCAGACACATATATTATGTATGCACTCGTCAAACAAGGCAGGACTTATATCAAGATTAGATATTGTTTGAAATTGAGCAATTATAACAAGGATGAATGTTTACAGAATTATGTGCATCCATCATTGATGACATTGAGAAAGGCAAGGTAAGTTTTTTTTATTTTAATTTTTGTATCATTTATTATTTTTAGTATCATGTTAATTTTTTAATTTTATTTAACATGGAAATTTTATATTTTATTTTTACAGGTTTTTGTTGAACGACTTTCACATATGTTAGTAGGGATTTACTCTACAAACAATAATATCATGGATGTCATCAATGTTTTTCATATTGAAAAAACACAAGAAAGAAGGAAAAAGAAACAAAAAGTAACAAAGGTTGAAGCTATAAGAGTAGACAGAGAAGAACATGAAAGAAGAAAAAAAACCATCATTCTAGAAATCCTAAAAAGGTTACATTTGAAAATGAGGAAACTCCAAATGAATATTTTGTTGAGATAGTCCCAATGAGGTTATCACTCCTTCTCACAAAAAGAATAAACAAGATAAGTGAAAAAGAGTGATGGTCGATGATGAGTCTATTCCTATTGATTATGAAGAAATCGTTGATTTAGATGAAACCCATTTAAATCATAAAAGGAAGAAAGCAAATGTTGTTGATGATGTTCAAGAAGTCATCGATAGCTTTGAATATTAAAATGAAAGTCCTAAAGGTAGCAGAGAAATAATAACATTAGGTGTTGATCTAGAGGATGGTAGAATAAAAACAATACAAAATGTCATTCGAAATAGAATGAGGATGGTGAACTTAGTTGATGATGGCCATACATTTCAATTGAATGTGAAGCAACTTTATAAACCCACAGAAGGGCAAGAAAAATATCAAATTAGAAAATTGCATCACTTGCATATTCACAATTTGAAATCATTGATAAGGTACAATCCATATGCACATGTGGTTGACTACCTAGTTGAAGTTGACCCAATGGAAGTTCCTAGGAGGGAAGAATTTGATAGATCAAAATATTTTGACTACAAATATTATGTGATTGGAGGAAATCATTCTAAGAGGCTAGAAGATAATTAATGCAAGAATATCCCAATAATCCTCTTTTTGAGACAGTCAAATGCATAATTATGTTGGTTTAATAGATTCAAAAGAAAAGTTATTGGCATGAGATCATAACACAGACAATGAGTACAGAATGACTATGACTTTCATTCAAAGGTTGAGATTTATCCATAATGAGTTTTCGGAAATATGTCATGGGAAGAGATCAAATGTTGATGCCAAGTTTAAGAAGCAATGTTGTATGGAAATAGGCTTCCCACTTGATGATCAAAATGCAAAAGAAAAAAATCGCAAAGGAAGTGATGTATTTAGAGTTGTGGATAGTTATTCTCAATTGGGATTTAGAACTGGATAGGTATGGGATTTGATAGATGATATATTCACCCTATGGGAAAATATTAGTATAAAAAATCAAAGAGTTAAGAAGGATAAACCTTTAATATGTGGCACAAGACAGGTCCTGGAATAAAAAATCTTCCATAAGATATAACTATAAAACCTTGGATAATGATACAAGGAGTGAATAATGAGAAACTTATCATAGTTATATTATCACGTGTAAGGTCGGGTGAATTTTCAATGGAATAAATGTGTGATGAATTTAAAAAGTAAGTTTGTTGAGTTATTTTTATTTATATTAGGATAAGAAAATTGATTTTTTCAGTTTAACATTTCGATGTTCTAAGTATTTTATTATATATATCATTATAACATTATTTATTTATTTTTATTTATTCACAAGGTGTATATGAGAATTCAAGAGGAAATAGTTAAGATATTGAATGAAGAAAGTTGGGATGATGTTAAACTCGACTATCCAGATTCAAGATCTACAACAGTATTGAAACATTTTTTTGTTGCATTCAAAAAGGTATGTTTATTTATTACATTCATATTATTCATTTGTAAGTTAATTTATTTATATTTTAATAGTTATAGATATATAACTATATGTTTGTTTGTTTCGTTAAATATGCCAAAAAAATGCAAATAGAGTACCTCAAACCTTCAAAAGTTTTATTCAAAAAGGCAAGTTTGAAAGAGAAAGAAGGAGACTTGTTCAAACTATTGAACTTGATGATACCCTTGATCACTACATTTGGAATGGGCTCGACATTGTTCAGTATAAAGTGATATTAGGTGATTGTGAACAAATTGCAAATATTGTTCCTAAAAAGAATACTCCCTAGTTATTGTGGATATCTCTCGTGGTTATAATATCCAAAACATTGGATATGATACTGAGCCTTATACTTACCAAGTTTTCAATAAAGTGGTTATGGGATTTATGGAAGTCACAACATCACAATTTTGGAGATTTCAGGTTTTTCATTCAGACACACAACAAGGATTAGTACAATCAAGCTTCAAGGGAAAAGAAAAGACAATGATGCAGTTTGTTTGGTAAGATATTGAAAGTGTATGTTTAGCAATTAAGATTAGAAAACATTTTTATTAATTCACAAGTTAATTGAATTTGCACTTATTTATGTTACAAGCACAAGTCTAATATTCAGAGCTCCAATAGAGAACCATTTAAATGTGATTTTGAGAGTATACATCGTGCAACCTAGACAAAAGATTATTCTTATAATTCTATTCATGTCAATGTAAAAGATGGAGGGAATCCTAACAGTTTATTGGTTTACAATGTTGTGGTTAGAAAGCTAACATATGAGGGAAAATATTTGAAATGAGAGATGGTTAACATTTATCAAAAACCACAAGCATTAATTAATTATCTTATAGATACATCTTCAAATAAAGGAGATTGAGTTTTGGATTTGTTCTTGGGTTTAGGTAAGAATTATGATCTAATATTTATGAAATCATACTTCAATCTTGTATTATTTTTAATTTATGTCTTTTTACAGTATTTAAATTCATTATTTATTTTGTATTTGGTGATTAGGTACAACATTAGCATGTTGCTTACAAAAAGGAAGAAATTGCATAGCCATTGAAAGTGACCCAATGCAGTGTAGTTTTATTCAACAAAGAATTAATGGTATTCTATCACTTACAGATGAAATGCAAGGAGTTGACTTGAGGAAAGAATTATTTAGTGAATCAAAGGTGGAAAAAATGTCAAAGGAACCTCAAGTACCATTAGGAGGATTGATTAAAAATTATCACTTCAGAGAACTTGCGGATATCAAAGATCCAATGGAAGAGCAAACTGACACAATGGAAGCACAAAATGATGTCGAATAAGATAATAATGTGTCTGTTGAGAATGATGAATTTGAGATATATGATATTTTTTATTATTTTTAAGAAGCTCTTGAAGATGATGCTCAATTTTGCAAATTTTTTATGGGCTATAACTGTAATGTTTTGACTTCCAGATTTTAAAATAAGAATGAATATGTATCTATTAGTGTATTATAATGAATCGTTTTTATTGTTTTATTTTTCCTTTTATTTGTATGTGAATCACTATACTAGGGAAAATTTTATTAAATGGTGTCATTTTTTTACTTCAAATGTATAAAAATATGAAGAAAAAAAATGTTAATTTTTTATAAAATTTTCACTTTTTTTGTTCAATTATGTCCACAAAAAATGTTTTATTTGACATGTTATTTTAAAAGAATAGGTACCAAAATGTATAGGTTTTTTTATTATATATGGTTGTAAAATGTATATTGTTTTGCTAAATATTAAAAAATGGTGTTATTTAACTACAATTATTTTCTATGTATTGAAGTAAAGGTAAACAATGTATTAAAAATGGTGTTTTCCACTATATTTTAAAAGTATGGAACAATAAATTAATTAAGAAGACAAAATTATATGAAAAATCTTAATTTCAAAAAAATAAATAGTAAAAAATACTTTTAAGATTAAAAGAAGCATGAAAAAATGAATAAAAACACTGTTGAAAAAAAATAGAAGAGTTTTAAAATAGATGAAAAATAAGCATTTAAAAAAACAATGTGGAAACATTATGGATTGGATAATTTAAAATATTGAAAAACCACCTAAAAGGGGAGGGGGTGCTACTAGTAGCACCATTTTTTAAAACGGGGTAAAAAATGTGACAAAAAAAAACGAGAACGTTGTAGAGTTCTCATTAAGTTGGTAACTATGTTCTTCTTTTATAAAATTTGGTATGCATATGTTGGTTTGGAAATATTCATGAATTGCAAAGTGTCGGGGCAAATTTGACCACTGGTAATCAAAAAATCAAATACATGGGGCTTTATCGATGGTGCATCTAGGGGGAAACTTGGCCTCTCCAGAGCAAGGATAGTTATGTACTTCTAGTAGAGAAGCATCAATTTTATTTCAAATGTGGTCTAGGTGTCAAGAGTAACAACATGGTAGAGATCAAGGCTATACTTATCTTGGTAGGGATAGTTGTAGACATAGCAATAACTAAAATCCAGAGCCTTGGACTCAAAATTGATTGTTGGATGGGTTACAAGGCAGTGCAAAAACCATAACAGGGGTATCCCATCTCATAGATCAAGTAAAGACTCGGTGTCTCAAGTCTGTCACTTTCTCTTGCAACCATATTTTTAGATAGATGAATGGATTAGTGGATGGTTTGTCAAAATAGGTAGTGGATGGTCAGGAATACATTCTTGATATCATTGAGATAAAGAATGAAATTATCACAACCTTTCCTGGAAGACATAATTAAGTAATTATCCTTTCTCGGAGGTAGTTTATCAAGGTCATTATACTCTAGTAATTTTGTTTTGTATAGGATGGTTTAGACATTGATTTCTGAGTAGATATGTAGATATTTATGGTCTGGTTAATCGACTCTATTGTAAGAAAAATGGTTTTTCATGAGTACCTTGATCTTAGCTAATATAATAGTGTGACTAGATGGTTGGATAGTGCAATTAGCACATTTTTTGTTTTGTGTCCTCTAACACTTGTTGAATTTAATATCATATTTTATAGTCTATAACAATCGAGATGAATAAATTTGTATTTTAGTCTCTTTGCAAAGCCTTCAATTCTTCAAGAGTGAATAATGGAATCAGGTTAGCTTGCACTTCGTGGATTAGATTTACTTTAGTGGTGAAAATCAATTGTTGGTTGATTACATTAAGAGTTTGTTGAGAATACTCATCATGTAGACGTTGTCTTTCTTCAAGTGGGGCATTATCCAATTTGTTCTCAATACTTCTTCAATATCTTCGGCAAAGTGATTCAGAATAGTAAAGTCACAAAAAATTTGGGAAGAATCCATGGAAAAACATATAAAGAACCTAGGGGTGCTTTGAACAAAGTAACCGACTTAATGAGAGTTGTGACCTCAAAATGAGAACTCTGGCCAAAAAACCCATATTTTTGCATTAAAAAACATCAAAATCAGCCCCCAAATCAAAAAGTAGTGTTATCGGTAACACCATTTTTTTAAACGGGGTCAAAATTACAACATTTTTTAAACATGGCCTTCAAAACTCATACAGTAGTTCAGAAAAACCTTAAAATCAACACCTAAAAAAAATGTTTTTGAAAAAAAATAAAAATTTAAAATGTTAAAATTTTAGATAATTTGAAATCGTGTTTTTAGCACTTGGTACCATTAAAACCAAAACCTTAAAATCAACCATCAAATTGAAAAGTATTGCTACCGATAGCACCCATTCTAAAATTAGGGTATAAAAATGACACATTTTTATAAAGTAGTAAAAGAAGTCATCATTATTGTAAACAAAATCATAAAATCAACCCTTAAATGTTTACTTTTTAAATATTATTATCACTCAAAGAACAAGGTAATACATAATGCTATGAAAATATCACAATATACTTTAAAAATTCAACGTCACTTTTTAATATTTGTTTTTACTTTTAATAATAATAAAAAGTAAATACAAGTTACATTGAATGAAACATAAATTATTTCTTAAAAGTATTGTTATATTGTCCATATTCAAAATATATGAGCTAAGAAATTTTAGTATATTGTCCATAATCAAAACATATAATTCATAAAACATAAAAAAAGATTCATAACTTCATGTAAGATCATATGTAAGATCATATGTAAGTTCAATGCTCATTTTTAGTTACCATACAAACACCTTATGGATCAAAAATACATAAAATGTTTCATACACTTATTCAGATTGACTCATGGTTTTTGAAATACCATCAGAGTCTACATTTTCTTCAGGTGAATGATTGGATGAAGATGTAGATTATTCATACTCTTCTCTATTGTCGATGAATGCACCATCTAAGTCTACATGCATGCCTAACATTTTATATGTCAAATGCCTTTTAGATCTATGATTGGGTTCAACAAACTCTCATCTTGCATTTATTTCTTGTGGCAACAACCTCTTGATAATTTATGTTGTCTTGGAGTGAAGAGTTTCTCTCTTTGTCAAATTGAATTCATAAAAAAGTATGTCAAAACCATCTAATTTTAAGAGGTAAGTGCGATGATGAGTTGTATTTTGACCCTTTATTTTTCTCTTCCTATTGACATGTTTCTCAACCACCATATATGGCTTGTGCATCATTGAATGGGTGTGTACTTGTTGCATACCATTGCACTTCAATTGCAATAACGTCATCATTTTCTTTCTCAATCTTTATAACCTTTCCAATCCAGAATGGATAACCATGTGGATCTTTAGTCGCTAAAATTGCAATCATGCTACCCTCCTTAATATCTTATATCGAACCTCTGTAAAGGTATTCCATGGCTTCACGTTGTGCACGTGACCTTCACGAACCAATATACATTTATCTTTCTTTTGCTTGTGTAAACTCAATAGCACCTTGATATTCTTGTTGAACTTCAACAATGTTTGTTTCTTGAGATTCATTTGGCATATTTTGTGGCCAATGAAATGAGGTCTTCGACATTGTATCTTCATTTGTTGAGCTTGAAATTATGTCACTTTGACTATTGAAAAAAGACTCCCACCAAACAAAATCAACAACATCAAAGTACTCATATGTATCCTTAATGGAATTTTTTATTTCTTCCAGGCATTCAAAATAATCTACATCTCTATTATGCATATGTGCATTATGGATTTCAACAATTGATTGTAAAAATAATAACTTTGATGCAAATATTGGACGATCTGGAATAACTTCAAAAATGATAAACTTGATGAAGGCCCCCATTCTGTAGTAGTTGAATATGGCTTTCCCCATGTAAGTGTTTCCCGTCAATTTTTTTTGAAACAAAAATGATGTTGGAAGCTAATGTTATTAAGTTGCTCAATACATTTTTCTTCACAATGTGATCCCTGAATAAATCTTCACATGTCAACAGTTTTTCTTCAAATATATGAAAAACAGGCTTTGGAATGTATGTTTTCTTAATACATTCAATCAATGATGGTACACTTCCAACATTTTTCCTCTTCAATGTTACTGAAAAAACGACTGAACATTTGATCAATATGATCATGAGTGTGCCCAACAATAAGGAAACCAACTTTCACCTTTTGAAAGATTATCATTTCAACAAGCATGCTTAGATATCCAAACACAATTTGATTTTTATTTTCATGACTAGTGTTGTCCAACTGTAGATAGAGAACTTGAGGAAGATTTCCAAACCAGTGAGTGAACACATGATAAATTATGGTGATGGTCATATTTGCATCATTATGAATATTTGGTGTTGTGAAGTAAACCCTTGGACACATTTTTCCATTGAAAACCATACAACCAACCAATTGAAACTGAATGAAATTCTCTTCCTGTAAATTTTTGGGTGTATGGACAAAATGTGGTAGAAGTGTTTTATTTTGGTCTATGCCATCAATTATTATACATAAATATTTGTTTGGAGCACCATAACACTTCTTTTGATGTTTGTACAACTTTTATCTTTCACTTGATTATTGATTCCAATGTTCTTGAAGTGCTTTGAATATGGAATCTGCACATGACATAAAATGAAAATATTGATCATATGTTTTCATAGTTGATAACTATTCAATTTAAAAAAATAAAAATAGTAAATGCTTACCTCTTTTTGCCCCTTCAGATTTATCTCTTTTTAATTTAAGAGTAGCACATATACTACAAATCTCCATCCTTGACTCTTAGGATA
Organism: Picea engelmannii; assembly: GCA_009831015.1. NCBI lineage: Eukaryota > Viridiplantae > Streptophyta > Pinopsida > Pinales > Pinaceae > Picea > Picea engelmannii. The sequence goes on from ML788373.1 coordinate 140,073, forward strand.
CGGACATTGTTGAATTGTTTCTTCCATATTATTGTAAAATATGCATATGTAATAAAATTATCATTTCCTTGAACACCTTCAACATATCATTTGTACAAGTTATATATTTCCCTCCTTGAGAAATTATCTAGAATATTTATTGTGTCTCTATATAGCATACACTCTCCATGTTTGGAAAATAAATCATGCATCCATGACAATGTAGTGTTTTTAAAATGCCCACTCTCTCATCGATGATTTACCTTTGAATAAAATGAGGGATTTTTTTCCAACCTTGTCTAGATTCTTGATAGACAAAGATTACCAGTTGAGTGAATTTTTTTGAAAGTTTTTCTGCAAAGTAAAATATTCTCAATGCGATAATCATATCCTGTATTGGTGGATATCATGCACCCCATCAAATATGAATTTTTCATGCTCTTATTCCTTGACAAATATGTCTTCATTTTATTCAAGGCATACAGTATGCTTTTCAAACAGATATTTTGACAACATTCACTTGAAATCAATTCACTTATGGAAATTGATTTAGTGAGAAATTATTTCCTAGACCTTGTATAACTAGAATGATTTGGATTGATATAAAAATGTATAGTCTTGGTCCTAGACACAATGTTTCTTTGCAATGTCTCCACTATTTCATCATCCTCACTAGAAGGATTTTCCTTATCACCAGAAGGAATATCGAGCAAAACATTATGAGGAGACTAAAATAGAGAATGTCGATCACCTTGATTTGTTGCAGTTGAATTATTGTGATCTAGATGGATGTCGGTGGCCTCCCACCTATTCCAACTGGCTCATTTTGATAGTTTTCCAATTTGGCAGTTTTTTCCTAGTTTTTGGGTCCCTGACTTCCAGGATCGTTTTGAATCCCTAAACAGCGTTTTAGGGATCTCCACTATCAAAATTTGGATGGAGTTAGCGCCTAAAAGCAACATGTGTATTCCTCGGAGACACCTTTCCAACGGGATATCGTGTGCCTAAAACGCATATCGTATGCAAAAGTTATGACCCCGGGAAGTTGATGTACTAACTTACCCCAATGGGGCCCACATGAATTTTGGCGCTTCATATCCTAGGGTTAGGTTTTTGAATGTATAGGATTTTGGAATTCCTATTTATTGCAAAAAGGATTGAAGAGCCTCATTGTAACCATCTTATTGTGAATGACCGCAACCATCACATCTCTTCTTAGAGATAAGTCGCCACCATTCTAGCAAGTTTGTTTTCTGCTGCATTTTACAGTTTCAGCACATTTTCTTATTGAATAGAAACCAGTTTTATTATATCTCTATTATTGTATCTCTACTATTATTGTATTTATGTGTTAAGAATAATAATAATATGTATCCATTTTGTTATGCTCATAAAATCTAGATCAGTGGTATCAAAGCGGTCTCCTCCTTGTCATTCTTAATGCATGTCCCTGACGAGGTCAGGGTACGAAGAATTGGGTCTCAAGCTAGTTTCTCTTGAGGAAAAAATCTATTGCATGCCCAAGCAACCTCTCATGGCGGGAGAAAATAAAGATGACATGACAGGATATCCTTTCAAAATGTTTCTCGAGGAATCCCTCATGTAACAAAGGAACGAAATGATGGCTAGTTTTGCGTAAATCCTTCAGTGGCTACCAACAGGCGACGAATCTTCCTCGAACGGAGGTGCTTCCCCCTTCAAGGTACAAATCAAATTTGATATTCCAATATTTGAAGGTCATATAGACACAGATGTTGTAGACAAATGGTTGAATCTTCTAGAAGGGTATTTTTATGTCCATAATTTTTTGAACAGAGAAAACGTTATGTTTGAGCTCCTCAAAGTCATTCCCCATGTCAAAGATTGGTGGGAGACTTTATGTGAGAAAAAGGAAACAGAGGAACCCTTCTTATTTATAGTTTTGGTCACCTAGGAGTCCTTCAGGGATGCTATCAAGGAACAATACTACCCTATCAGAAGTTATGACGACCTGTATACAAAATAGACCACATTGCGACAGGAAAGAGACCAAGCAGTGCCAGAGTTCACAAATATATTCCATACCTCGTGCACCAAGCTAGGTATCAAAGATTATGAGTGACATCTGGTGCTCAAGTATCGCAGTGTTCTACATAGATACATCTAGACTAAAATGGAGTTTTTGGACATCTCGTCCTTGGGTGCAGCCTATCGATATGTCGTCAAAATTGAACAAAAAATTAACCAAAAGACGCGGTAATTTGGGCCTGGGAACCCCTCACATTAGAAGCAAGTAAAGGGAAGCCCCAACCCACAAATTAAAGGATAGAGAAAAAATGGACAGCCTCAAGCAAAGAAGGACATCAGAAATACAAAGAAAGATACTGGGAAGTGGTGTGACTTCCATAAGAGCCCTTGTCATAACATTGTTGATTTCCACTCCAAGCAATCGATGGTGGATGAGGTGAAATCCTCTGAATCAGATGCGGGTTTTGAATCTGAGTCAGAATCGGAAAGGGGGAGATAGATCATGGATGTGGAACCCAGTTCCATCATTGCTACCACCAAGGTCCAGCCCAATGAACCAGACGACCCAGAAGAAGGCGAGCACCTCTTTCATTCATAGATGTGGGTAAAAGGTACCCTGCTGCACTTTATCGGATAGCGGTAGCCAGAAGAACCTCATCTCAGAAGAGGTCATTACGCAGCTATCCCTACTGACAACACCGCACCCACAACCCCACACCATTGGATGACTTTGCCAACGAAGCAATCTCGGCGTCAGCCAACTATGTTGCCTATTGTACGACATCAAGCGCTTCAAAGATGAGCTATTGTGTGATGTTGCTCCTCTCAAATTTTGTAATGTTCTTTTGGGCCAACCTTATTTATGCAAACATCATGTTGTATATGATTCTAGGCCTCAAAGTGTTATTATTACTTTGAACAAGAAATTATACAAGATACCTGAGGCAGTCCCACCTAGTGTTATTTCCTTGATCTCTTCCAAGCAATGCAGGAAGGTCATCTCTCAGACTGGGAAGTTTGTCTTCTTCGTGATTCGCTCTCAGAGTGAGTGAAAGATTGTAGTCACATAAAAGGCCTCTGCGGTTGACCTCTCCACACAGCAGAAGCAAGTGGATAAGGTTGTGGAAGAATACAAAGATATCTTATCCTCACCTACTGGGGTACCTCTGCACTGTCAGGTCAAACATCCCATCAATCTGACCCCCGACGCATCATTTCCGAATTGGCCACTCTACCATCACTCTCATTTAAAGAATGAGGAGATCAAGTGACAGATCCAAGAACTACTCCACAAGGGGCACATCAGTCCCATCTCATCGCCTTGTGGGAGCCCAATCGTGCTGGTGCAGAAGAAAGATGGGACCTGGAAACTATGCATTAATTACTAGGACCTAAATAAAATCACAGTCAGGAACCGGTACCCAATTCCCAGAATCGACGATCTCCTTGATCAACTCAAGGGGGGAAAATACTTCGGTAAGATTGATCTGAATTTTTGCTACCACCAGGTCCCCATAGAATAGACAGATGTATGGAAGATCGTCGTCAAGTCAAAATAAGGTATTTTTGAATGGTTGGTCATGCCCTTTGGTTTAACAAATTCTCCATAAAATTTCATGAGGATGATGGACGATATCCTACAACCTTTCACCAATACTTTTGTAGTGGTGTATCTGGATGATATCCTCATCTACAGCAAGACTTGGGTAGAACACTTTCAGCGTATTCAGTAGGTTTTACGCACCCTGCGACAGCACAAGCTATATTCCAACTTGGAAAAATGATCCTTCGGCATGGAAAGGGTCCATTACCTAGACTACATCATGGATCAACATGGTGTGCATGTGGATCCATCCAAGATCCAGGTCATCCATGATTGGCTAGCCCCAACCACACTCATTGAGCTTCAGAGCTTCTTAGGCCTTGCTAATTTCTATCGCAGGTTTGTGTTGGGATTCTCCCATATTGCATGGGCCCTCGGTCAAGTACCAGGGGTGGCGGTAAGGAAACATTTGTGTGGGGTCTATCCCAACAAAAAGAATTCAAGGATTTAAAGCAACGCTTGTGCTCATCCCCAGTACTTTCATTACCAAATCTGCAGCATCCCTTTGAGATCGAAATAGATGCTTCGGACTATGTTGTGGGAACAATTCTCACTCAACACGGACACCCCATGGCCTATCATAGTGAGACATTGTCAGATGTTGTCCGTAAGTACCCTACTTACGACAAAGAAATGTGCTCCATTGTGAAAGCATATCGCCAGTGGAGCCATTACATTCTTGAGAATGAGACAGTCAACCACACAAATCATAAGCCACTACAGTTCATGCAGACACAAGAAAAATTGCAGAACGACTGCCATCAGAAGTGGTCCACATACTTGCAGAAGTTCCACCTCAACATCAAGTATAAAACAGGCAGTACCAACCAAGTCGTTGATTGCCTCAGCCAACCTCAAATCAGGGCACTCACCACGGTGCTAGAATCTTGCAGCCACAAGACCTCTGGATGGCCCAACCTCTATGAGACAAACCCTGACTTCACGACCACATACCAAATGTTGGGTGCGAACTTAATTGTCGCTAATTTCCATCTTCAAGACGGGCTATTGTGCCGACCAGGCCATCTCTGTGTTCCATCAAGAAAGCGAGCGAAGATGATTTGGGAATCCCACTACAGTCAGGTGGAAAGACACTTCGACGTCAAAAATACAGTGACATTGTTGCAAAAACATGTATACTGGTCGAAACTTCAACGGGATGTTAGCAAATATATCAGGTTCTGCACTACCTACGTTATTGCCAAACCGACCACTAAGAAACAAGGCATGTACACCCATCTGCCTACTCCTGACATGCCATGGGAATCCATCTCAATGGACTACATGTTGGGTATTCCGTCCACCAAGAGGGGAAATGATTTTTTCTTTGTGGTTGTTGATCTCTTTTCCAAGATGGCAATCCTGGTCACCTGCAAGAAGAGCATCATAGCAGAGGCCACTACCAAGCTCTTATTTGAACGAGTTTGGGTAAATTTTAGAGTCCCAGACACCGTTGTCTCATATCAGGACAGTTGGTTCCTCAACACATTATGGTCAAGCCTTTGGTCACTGCTGGACACCAAGCTCACCAAATACACTGCCTTCCACCCCCATACAAATGGCCAAACTAAGGTTGTCAATCAGATGATCGTGCACATTCTGCGCATGTACAATTCCAAGAACCCCCACACATGGGATGAGTGTCTTCCCTATGTTCAACATAGCTATAACAGATCTCTACATAGATCAACCAACCACATCCCCTTTCAGGTGGGGTTGGGATTCCAACCATTGGGTCCCATGGATGTTTCACTACCTCTTGAGGCCACCCCGACCGATTCATCACCTGCTCCAGCTGAAGATGACAAAGCCTCCTGGTTCATTGAGCGGATATAGCACATCTTCCAACAGGTTCAGGATATTTTATAGAAGTCCAATTCCAAGTACAAGCAGTGCCATGATCAACATCGGGTGCCACATAAGTTTCAAGTGGGAGACAAAGTGTGGTTACACTTGCAGAAATAACGCCTCACAAGGCCCCATCGGAATATTCTCCCACTCCATCACGAACCTTACACCATCACCAAGGTTGTGGGTGAAAATTCTTTTGTGCTCAACATTCCCCCTTTCCTTGGCCTGCACCTAGTGTTCAACGTGGAACTCCTTCAGCCATACTTCCCACCATTATTGAACACCTCAGAGATAGAAAAGCAGTTGACACCAACAAATCTCAACCCTTACTGCATGCAATAGGAATCTAGTGATCATATTGTGGACACACAGGTCAAGGGCACTCGCCAGCGAAGGATCCAACTTTATCGAGTAGTCAAAGCAAGGCATCTCTTATACCAAGGAAAGTGGATCACCCGGGGTCAAATTCAGTAGAAATTTCCTCATCTAATGGGGGCACTCAACGCAATGGAGACCATTGCTACCTAAGGGTGGAGGATTGATCCAGATGGATTTTGGTGGCCTCCCGCCTATTCCAAGTGGCTCATTTTGGCAGTTTTCCAGTTTGGCAGTTTTTTCCTAGTTTTCGGGTCACTGACTTCTAGCGCTGCTTTGAGGCCCTAAACCATGTTTTTAGGGCTCTCTATAGTCAAAATTTTAATGGAGTCAAAGTATGAAAAAAACATGTGTATTCCTCGAATAGACCTTTGCAACGGGCTAGTGTGCGCCTAAAACAGAGATCGTATGCAAACGTTACGACCCCAGGAATTCAATGTACTAACTTACCCCAACAGGACCCACATGACTTATGGCGCTTCATCTCCTAGGGTTAGGTTTTTGGATGTATAGGGTTTTGGAATTCTTGTTTATTGTAAAAAGGCTTGGAGAGCCTCATTGTAATCATCTTCTTGTGAATGAGCACGGCCATCATATATATTCTCAGATATAAGCCGCCACTATTCTGGCATGCTTGTTTTCCGCTGCATTTTACAGTTTGAGCACATTTTCTTATTGAATAAGAACCGGTTTTACTCTATCTCTGTTCTTCTTGTGTATTTGTGTTAAGAATAATAATAATTTGTATCCATTTCATTCTGCTCATAAAATTTGGATCGGATTGAGAACATCATCATCAACATAATCAATTGGAGGAAAAGCATCATCAACATTGTGTCCACCATTGACATGATCATCTTCATTACTTTCAAAATCCACACTTTGGTAAAAAAATTCACCATCCTGCTTAGTGCCTTGAAAATATTCATCAGTATCTTGAAAATCCTCACTTGGAAGAAAATCAACTTCATCAACATTGTTGCCTATTAATTTATCACTCGAGAAAGAGTGTCCACCAATGGCGTAATCATCTTCACTACTTTGAAAATCCCCACTTGAGATATATTCTTCATCATCCTCATTGTTGTCTTGAAAATCCTCACTTGGAGGAAAATCTTCATTATCCTCATCGGTACCTTGAAAATCCTCACTTGTAGGAAAATCATCATCACCAACATTGCTCATTTAAATTCCTCATTCGGGAAAGATTGTCCAGAATTGCCATAATCATCATCATTACTTTTAAAATCCCCACTTGGGGGGGATTCTTCATCATCCTCATTTTTGCCTTGGAAATCCTCACTTGGAGGAAAATCTTCGTCAGTGCCTTCAAAATCCTCACTTGGAAGAAATTCATCATCACGAACATTGTTGTCTTTAAATTCCCCACTCAAGAAAGAGTGTCCACCATTGTCATAATCATCTTTATTTCTTTTAAAAATTCCACTTGAGGGAAATTCTCCATCATATTCATTGGTGCCTTGGAAATCTTCATCGGTAACTTGAAACTCCTCACCTGGAGGAAAATTTTCATCCCAGTCATTTAAACGTTGATCATAGTCTCCACTTTGACCTACATTTTGATTATTTCAGTACTATTAAATTGTTGAATTGATTTATCACCACCATATTCCTCCTCTTCATCATCGGTGCCTTCAAAGTCCTCTGATTTAGAACTTTCATGAGGAACATGTTGAATAAATTGCTTGCGCTATGATCAAAATTATGACTAGCTGAAAAATATGACGCCTCATTTGCATTACAAGCATTCCTATCGCATTTCCCAGTCCCAACAGAAGAGGTATGCGAACAATTTGTTGATGTCTCAAAGATAAAATCTTTTTTAACTAACAAAGCCATCCCTTCTCTCTAAGAACATAGAATGATACAAATGCTCACCCTCCCAATGACATTCTTATAACTTGCATGATCTTTTCCCTCTAATTCCCTCCCCCAAAAAAAAAAAAATTCCCTCCAAAATTCTCCCCCAAAAGTTTTCCCAAAATTTCACCCCAAAATATTCCCTCCAAAATTTCCCCCTCAAATTTTTCCCTCCAATATTTCCCCCCAATTTTTTCACTTAATTATTTTCCCTTAAAAATTAAAACAACTTTTACTCTTTTATTTTGTTATTTACATGTTAAATGCAATATTTCTGATGTTTATTTGTTTATCCCACATTCATTAAACATAGCAATGATCCATATAATTTTAGGTATATATGTAGACAATATACCTAATTTTTATTTATCCCACATTTGTTATACTAACAGTAATTTATATCATTTGTGTTATATATAGACAGTCTTGTTTTATCTTTTTGCATTGTGTGATATCTTTGGCAGTGTTCGTTAAAGGATTTGGAGCAAGCTACAAGGGAGAAACATCGAGAAGACATCCAAGGATAATCTAGCATTTCAAACATCGACAAGACATCCAAGGATAATCTAGCATTTCAAAGGTTAGTTATTTTTTAAATTCTTACCATTTACCAAAAGAACAATTATAAGATTACCATTGAATCACATAATAATTTTTCATGCAAAAATTAAAAAGCTTCTAATTGTTTCTAAAAAAGGCCCAACTTTTTAAAAAAATTGAGACTTTTTTCAAAAAAAAATTAACAAAATCCTTAAGATTTTTTGAAAAAAAAAAAAGAAAAAAAATCAAATTTAGGTATAGTTTTGTAAAAAAAATTAGCTTTATTATTGTTTTTTACTTAAATTTTTTTAGTTTTGGCCCATGGTGATTATTAGGCAATGTCTCGGGCTTGGTCGTGGGGTTTGGGGCAAGGCCCAGCATCGCCCTAGACCAGTCAGCCTCGTGACCAAGCCGTGGGCATGCCCATGGCTTGGCCATGGGGCTGGTCGGGCTAGCGTGATGTCGGGCATCACCCTAGCCCTCCATGGCCAAGGCACGGTCCTGGAATAAGCCTAATAACTCCATGGGTCAAAAAAAAAAAATATGGGTCAAAATGTTTTAAATTAGTTCTTATATTCAATGTTTTGTTTTTTTTTAGTTTATTATAATGTAAAAGGCCTAATTTTATTTTTTTATCTTATAGGAAAATGGTAGGAAATAGATTATCTATGAATATATCTGGATCATGACCTGCAATAATGGCATCCAAAATTGCTACTGGAACCTCCATGAATATTAGGTGACAAAATGATAGCATAACACCTAAGCTATTAAGGGAAATGAAGAATGTTAGAGAGTGGAAATCTCTGGAAGGTGAAAACCAAAGTGGAATATTCTTGGTTTGTTAAAGACAAGCAAGGCAACAATGGAAATCATATATATTTGTATTGTGTCAAATTAGAACATGTGCAAGGAAATTATCTGGCACTTGGCTTGTTACGAATATATGTTTGGTGCCAGCCACAGATATTGTTTATGCACTTGTGAAACAAGACAAAACTTATATCAAGTTTAGATATTGTTTGAAACTAAGCAATTATAACAAGAATGAATGTTTTTCAGAATTATGTGCATCCATCATTGATGACATTGAGAAAGACAATGTAAGTGTTTTATTTTTATTTTTGTGTCATTTATTATTTTTAGTATCATGGTAATGTTTTAATTTTATTTAACATGAAAATGTTATATTTTATTTTTACAGTGTTTTGCTGAATTATTTTCACATATGTTAGTGGGGATTTACTCTACAGAGAATATATCATGGATGTCATAAATGTTTTTCATATTGAAAAGACACAAGAAGTAAGGGAAAAGAAAAAGAAAGTAATGGAGGTTAAGCTTGCAAGACTAGATAGAGAAGAACATGAAAGAAGAAAGAAAAATCCTCATTCTAGAAATATTAGAAGGGTTACATTTGAAAATGAGAAAACTCCAAATGAATATTTTGTTGAGATTGGTCCCAATGAGGTTATCACTCCTTCCCGCAAAAAGAATAAACAAGATAAACGCAAAAGAGAGATGTTTGATGATGAGTCTATTCCTATTGATTATGAAGAAATCATTGATTTAGATGAAACACTTTTAAATCAGAAGAGGAAGAAAACAAATGTTGATAATGTTCAAGAAGCCATCGTTAACTCAGAGTATTATAGTGAAAGTCCTAAAGGTAGAAGAGAAATAATAACACCACGTGTTGATCTAGAGGATGGTATTATGAAAACAACACAAAATGTCATTTGAAATAGAATGAGGACGGAAAACTTAGTTGATGATGGCTACACATTTCAGTTGAATGTGAAACAACTTTATAAACCCACAAAAGGGAAACAAAAATATCAAATTAGAAAACTGCATCACTTGCATATTCACAATTTTAAAGCATTGATTAGGTACAATCCATATGCACATGTGGTTGAATACCTAGTTCTTGTTGACCCAATCGAAGTTCCTATGAGGGAAGAAATTTATAGATCAAAATGTTTTGACTACAAATATTATGTGATTGGAGGAAATCATTCTGCGGAGGCTAGAAAATAATTGATTCAAGAATATTCCAATAATCCTCTTTTTGAGACAGTCAAACGCTTAATTTATGTCAGTTTAACATATTCAGAAGAAAAGTTACTGGCATGGGATCATAACACATACAATGAGTACAGAATGTCTATGACTTTCATTCAAAGGGTGAGATTTATCCATAATGAATTGTGTGAAATATGTTGTGGAGATAAATCAAATGTTGATGTCAAGTTTTGGAAGCAATGTTGTATGGAATTAGAATTCTCACTTAATGATGAAAATACAAAAGAAAAAATCACAAAGGAAGTGATATATTTAGAGTTGTGGATAGCTATTTTCAACTGGGATTTACAACTAAATAGGTATCGGATTTGATAGATGATATCTTCACCCTATGCGAAAATATTAGTATAAAAAGTCAGAGAGTTAAGAAGGCTAAATCATTGATATGTGGCACAATTAAAACAGGTCCTGACATAACAAATCTTACAGATGATATGACTATAACACCTTGGAGATCAATACAAGGAGTGAAGGATGATAAACTTATCATAACTATATTATCACGTGTTGGATCGGGAGAATTGTCAATGGAAGAAATGTGTGATGAATTTAAAAAGTTATTTTTTTGAGTTATTTTTATTTATGTTAGGACAAGAAAATTATTTTTTCCAGTTTAACATATAAGTTTAACATTATTTTTGTTTTATTTAGTCGCAAGGTGTATATGAGAATACAAGAGGAAATGGTCAAGATGTTGAATGAAGAAATTTGGGATGATGTTAAACTCAACTATCTAGATTCAAGCTCTTCAACAGTATTGAAACAATTTTTTGTTACATTCAAAAAGGTATATTGATTTATTACATTCATATTATTTGTGTGTAAGTTAATTTATTTCTATTTTAATAGTTATAGATATATAACTATATATTTGTTTGTTTTATTAAAGATGCCAAAGAAGAATCCAAATGGAGTACCTGAGACTTTCAAAAGCTTTATTCAAAAATCCAAGTTTTAAAGACAAAGAAGGAGACGTGTTCAAATTTCTTGTGTCAAATGTGGTTGAATGTTGTCCATTGTTCATTTAATTTCCGTTGTTCATTTTCAGTTTCCTTAGTCCATGTATTTCTGCTCATAAAGTACATTAAAATGTTGGTAAATTTAATGCATTATTGTTGAATTTATTGTAGGTTGAAATATGATTTGTGACTAAGTGTTTGTCTGAGATATTTCTTCATGGTATCTGAGCTTGGGCTCTGAGGTTCAATGGACAGAGTTTGGCACTTGGCTAGCAATGATTCGTTGGGGATTTTGCTCGGAAGAAGGGAAAGAAAGGGTCTTTTTCAGTTAGGCAATGATGGTTTCCAGTATCATATATGAGGATAGGTTGAAGGGGATCTCCAACTACCTGCAATGGAAGGTGAGGATTGCAGTTGTTCTCAAGGAGAACAAGTTGTGGTCATCTATGAATACCATAGTGATAGTGCCTACTTCAAATCCCATTGCTCTAGACATACATGAGGTGAAGAAATATAAGGCGTAGAGAATAATCTAGATGGAGTGAGAGACCACTTTATCCCACATTTGGCTGAGAAGAAAAAAGCCAAGGAAATGTGGGATGCATTGAAAGGATTGTATGCGAACAAGAATGAGAACAGGAAGATGTCCCTTAGGGAAAATCTCCACAGCACTAGGATGGCCAAGGAAGCGAGTGTGGCCTCCTATATCACCTGGCTTAGATAGGTGAAGGAAGAGTTGGCAGTTGTAGGGGAGATAATTCCAGACTCAAAGTTGGTGTGGATAGCCCTCAAAGGCATCACCAAAGAGTAGGATGTTTTTGTGAAGTGTGTGGTGGGGAGAGAGAAGCTCCCATATTAGAGCAAACTATGGGATGACTTTACTTAGGAGGTGATATGAGAGGGTTCTCAGAGTAAAGATTAGGAGAAGGCAAAGGGTAGTGCAAATGAAAAGGATATTGCTCTTGTGGGAAAGAGAAAAGAGAAGAAGCACATGAGCAAAGTGAAATTATTTTCATGTCGCAAGATTGGACACTATGCTAGTCAATGTCCAAACAATAAGAAGAAGAAGAAGGATCCAGAGGTATTAACATCAGCTGGGGTTGTTGAGTTCACTGAGATATTCGAGAAGGAATTATATATGATGACCCGCCCTTCAAGTAGTGGTTGTCTAGTGTTCGAGGACATTGAAGTGTGGTTTGTGGACAGTGGTGCATCTCAACATATGATGGGAATGAGGTCATTGTTCCTCAGTATTTTAGAGATAGACTCAAACTGCTATGTGGATAGTGGGGTCGGCTCCAAGATTGCAATGAAGGGGGTTGGAAGTGTGAGATTCCATCTAGAGTCGAGAGGTCTTCTGGAAGTGGTTGATGTGTTATTTATTCCGAAGATGACAGTAAATTTTATCTCAGTGTCAACTTTGGAGATTGATGGATTTGGAGTTGCATTCTTTTGTGGATGGATGTTTCTATATCTAGAGGGAGTTACTCTAGACATAACAGTATTTCTTGGTGTCGGGTATGAGAGGTTATACATGTTTTTGGGATATCTTATGGTTGGATCCAATGGATTTTTGGATTCAGACTTTGTGTTAATGTTGGAGAGTGAGCAGGTTGCACGGGAGAGTGAGTTGATACCAGGGACTCAGACCTCTTCCAGTACTCTTAGAGGACTCAACATGTATGAGATGACATGGATGGATGCTCAGGAGAGTGAGGAGACTCCTAGGAGCATGTCTTCAGATCAAATATCAGCATAGGTAGAAGCAGTGGCTTCTAGTTCATAAGGATCAAAGGCTTATAGTTCAAAGGGAGCAACTATAATAGCAGATGAGATGATGGAGTTGGACGTAGATTCTGGTGGAGGTACCAGAAGTACCTCCATCGCTAAGAGGGAGTGTTATATTTTGTAGCTTGGAGGTACTTCTGCATTGGAGGCACCCAACATGTAGAAGAGACCGAGCAAATGTCTCTCTTAAGTGACTTTATAATGTGATTTTATAAATTCAAGTTGATCCTTTTAATATTAAATGGGTAAAAGTGACTTTATGAAGTGTGGGTCACTTTAGTGATTTAAGTGAACTCAATGGATGATTAAGTCACAATTGTTGATTTCAGGAGGGAAAGTTCTAATCTTGACCGTCTATCTCTTTAGAAGATCAAGGGTTAGGGAAGTTACTTGTTGATGAGTGCATGCAGGAAACACTTGAGGGAGAGTGATGCACACTTTTTTAGGAGAGCTTGGAGGGAATTTGAAGAGGCGCACTTTTCAAGAAAGTTTGAGTTGAAGGAAAGAGAGCAATAGCAAGGAGGATTGGCACACATCCCAAGGAAAGAAATCATAATTTAATACAATCCATACAACTGCTACAGGAAAGTCGTACAACAAGGGTAAGCCACAGAAATCGAGGCATCCATTCAATTGAAGTTTGGAGTGATTTCCAAGGCACTTTGTTGAGAGAAATATGTACAACAAGGTGTTGTACCATACAACAGATATTTGGGCATAGTTTTTGAGGCATAGTTTGTTGTTGTATTGACTGTACAGGGTCATACAAGTCGTACAAAAATTTGGCATGTTTTTCCAAGCAGACTTGGCACATAAATCTATGTGGACTGTTGACACATTTTTCGAGATAAGTATTGAGTATTTAATGCTGAAAATATTGTTTTTATAAACTCGGAATTTTCCTATGAGCTCAATAAGAAGAAAATATCCTTCACTAGTTTTCCCCTTGTGGATTTTTCCAGGGGCATTGCAAAGAAATTTATTGCGTCAAATGTGGTTGAATGTTGTCCATTCATTTAATTTCCACTGTTGATTTTCAGTTTCCTCGGTCCATGTATTTTTGCTCATAAAGTATAGTAGAATGTTGGTAAATTTAATGCATTATTGTTGAATTTATTGGAGGTTGAAATATTAATTGTGACTAAGTGTTTGTCTGATATATTTCTTCACAATCAGTTTTACAAAGTGATGTAGTGGGTGAATGGTAGAGTTTGAAGATTTCAATGTATTACCTATTTTCAAGAGTAATAAACAGTGGTGTGATTTGAGTTTCAGATCTGTGTACTACTTGCTACTTGTTTCAATGGGATATGTTTCGATATCTAGTAGATTTCAAATTGTAATTTTGATGGAGATTTTAGTTTTGTTGATCCTAAGTAGGTAGGTTAGATCAGATTACTAGCATTGTTACCATGCGCTAAAGAATTTCAACACTTTCTTTGGGCTACTAACCATTAGATGGCATCTCTCAAATATTTTCATTTAAAAACAATGTTTCTGTAATCCAACCACTCCTTCCATTTGAACCCCTCCATTTCTATTATGATGCTCTCAAGTAAACCCTTGCTCAAGTCTCTCTATGCAATGTAAGCCACAAGTATATTTCACATGATTTTCCTTGCTTTAATTAAAAGAGAGAATTTATTTGATGTACCAATTTGTGTAATGACTTATTCCCAAAGATGTTTGGGAGATTCATAAATCTCATCCAGGTAGATGATGGGGTTAAATTCATTGTAACTAGATTAAGTCAGGATACCATGGCTTCACAAAAAGAGTGGCTCTTCCCCAAAACTAAGTCCTTTCTTCTAAAACACACTACTTATTTTTAGGCTTATTGAAAAAACCTGTGAAGAAACCTCTAGGGAGAAACTTGTTGGTATCCCCCCTTTGTCCAATTTGTAGATGATGTTAATCTATCAAAGCACTATTATTTGTTCACAAACCTTTAAATCTACACACTAAATCTCGTTTTTGGAAAAAGTGGGCGTTTGATTCATACCTCCTTGAAGGAAATCCTTAGGCCCAAAGAGCTATCCAGAATACCCACAATAAAACTATTGGGCATGTGTTGCTTCTAGGGTAGGAGGAGCCATTAGACTCTTGACAACATATTTGAAATTCTTGGCTTTGATAGGAATTCAAAGCACTGAGGAAACAAGTTTCAAGGGCTAGAGTTTTGAGTCAACCTTAATCCAAATCCTATGACAACATCAACTATCACACTTTGCAATTTCCCTAATCCTACTACAATAGATAGTACATTAATACCACCACATCAAGTCCATTCAACACCTTTGTTGTTTCAAATGTTGCACAATCTGAGACAACTCTAGGATCTCTTAACAAACCACAAGGATCAAACCCTAATTATTGTTGTTTTTCTTCATATGAGATATGATCGATATATTATTACAATGATGAGTGTTCCATATATAGAGAACATATGGTGACCATCCATGAAAGGATGTGTCCCTTGGATAATCAATAACTATTTATTATTATTATTTACTTATTATATATAGTATTTAATAATCAATATTATATTATTAATTATTAATCTAAGAGAATGTCTTCCTGATGTTGTCCAAACATCAACACTCCCTCTCAACAAGGGAGACATTCTGCGTCATGCCAATCTTGTCTCTGAAGTATGCAAACTTCACCCTAGACTCATGACACGTCTATCAATCTTGAGAGACGTCTCTCTCCCACCTAAACCGAGGAGAAACTCCTTTTGCAACTCTCCCTCTTAGCCAATTGACTCTCTCTGAGATCAAGCTCACTTTGGGTCATGTAATAGCATATAACATCTTAAGTCTTTATCATTCCTTGTCAAATAACCATGACTAGGAAAAAGACCACACCAGGATCTTTCACCACAGGTACACACCTATGAGTGAATGTCATCCTGATGCTAACTGACACGTGGAAAGCACTTCAAGCACCTTGAGTCCATATTATTCCTTGTCGTGATCAAGGAAGGACTACGCCTGGGCTTATTTACCACAAGTGCACCTTTATGATAAATGTATCATATATCCCTTGGTTTGCAGTTCAATCTAGGAGAAGGTTTGCCCGATGTTGAAACATCAACACTCCCTCTTAGCTAAGGAGGTATCTTTCCATAGTAGTACACAACTATTATCCAGTGGTACACAACCACTGCTAGTAGCACACAGCTACTATCTAGTGACACACGGTCACTGTCAGTGGTACACAACTATTGTCCAGAGACACACAGTCTCTGCTAGTGGCACACAACCATTGTAGTAGCAAAAGGTCTATCACACATGGCACTCCCATGTGGACTTCTAGAGGCTACTCCCTCTAGAAACACTAGGTTCAACTCCCCATAGTGTGTGACGTCAAGGTAAACTCCTTTGACATGTCTTGATGCGCTCTCCACAAGGGACGTTTGCTCGTGTGCTCTCCACAAGGGACGTTGGGCTATAAGCCCAAACCCACTTATCTCTTCTCGGATAAGTGTCTTCAGAGATCAACTCAACTCAATTCACAAAGGAGTTCGATCTGGAGAATATTTGTCACACACGGCACTTGTATGTGGACTTCTAGAGGCAACTCCCTCTAGAAACACTAGGGTCAACTCCCCATAGTGTGTGACATCAAGGTCAACTCCCTTGACATGCCCTCATGTGCTCTCCACATGGGACGTATCCTCATGTGCTCTCCACAAGGGACGTTGGGCTATCCCTTTTTGGATAAGTGTCCTCACAGATCAACACACTTAACCCTTCTCGGATAACCCAAACACACTTAACCCTTCTCGAATAAGCCCAAACCCAATTATCCCTTCTCGGATAAGTGTCCTCACAAATCAACTCAAATCAACCACAGAGGAGTAGGATCTGGAGAATGTCTCGGGAAACTGCAAACATCAACATTGTCTCTTAGTGAGGGGGGCACTCTTTGCCACGCCAAGTCTATCACGGAAGTACTCGAATTTCTTCCTAGTTTGGTAAGAACATTAGCAACCTTCTCATATGTAGGAAG
Organism: Picea engelmannii; assembly: GCA_009831015.1. Classification (NCBI taxonomy): domain Eukaryota; kingdom Viridiplantae; phylum Streptophyta; class Pinopsida; order Pinales; family Pinaceae; genus Picea; species Picea engelmannii. The sequence goes on from ML788373.1 coordinate 157,155, forward strand.
GTACTGCACCAACACTTCCTTCCTCTACACCATGTCTCGGAATAATAGTGGAATCCATCACATGTCCAAATAAATCTGCAAGGAGCTTGAAAAACCACACTACTTCGCAAACTGCCACACTAAATGTAGTGTACTTTACTTCTGTGATGCTCAAGGCCATAGAAGTATGTTCCCTGCTACACCAGGAAACCATGGCAGATCCCAAAGTGAAGCAACACCTAGAGGTGCTCTTCCTGTCCATTGCGTTCCCTGCCCAATCAAAGTCAATATATACCTGCAATCTCATGTTAATATTGGAAGTATATCTCAGACCATGTCCAATTGTACCTCGCATGTATCTCAACACATGCGTCACAGCAATCCAGTGAGTATGTCTCTGTTGACTCATAAAATGGCTAAGTGTACTCGCTGCATAACAAATATTTGGTCTGGTGTTAACCAGATACATCAATGATCCAATCAGGTGTCTCTACAGAGTCAGATCAATTTCATCGAAATCGGAAGAAGACACACTTAGTTTCTTCAGATTCGTCACCATTGGTGTAGCCACGGGCTTCCAGTTCAGCATCCCAAACTTCTTCAATATCTCAACTGTGTAGTTCCCCTGACTTGAGAAGATCTCATCATTTCTCTGCCACAGCTCTAATCCCAAGAAGTATTGCATCATACCAAGGTCCTTCATTTCAAACCCAAAGGCCAACACATACTTGCATTCAACAATAAGGCTCTCTATATTGATGAGGAATAAATCATCAACGTAGAGGACCAAAATCAGGAACTCGCCATTAACAATCTTGTAGTACAGGTTGGGATTGGCAACACTTTTATTGAAGCCCAAACATCCATCAATCCTCGCATGCCAAGCCCGAGGTGACTGCTTGAGTCCATACAGAACATTCATCAACTTGCACACATGAGACTCCTTCTCATGTATCATGAAACCATCTAGTTGCTCGATGTATACTTCTTCCTCAATCTCTCCATTGAGAAAGATTGTCTTCACATCCATTTGATGTACTCTCCAACCCATGGATGTTGCAGGGGCAACAATCATCTGGATAGAAGTGTATCGAGAAACAGGAGCAAATGTCTCCTCATAATCTATTCCTTCCACCTGAGAGAATCCTCTAGCAACAAATCTCATTTTATGCCTCTCGATGCTCCCGTCAACTATATGTTCTATCTTATAGATCTATTTGGAAGTCACTACAGACTTCCCCTCAGGTCTCGGAATAATATCCCACACATCATTCTCCATGATAAACCGATACTCCTCCATCATGACATCTCTCCATACTAGATGACTAGTTTCCTCCATATAACAGGAAGGCTCAAAATGAATGATGTGTCTCATAGTTGCGGCATAGCACAAATATCTCTGAGGTCTCTTGCTCACTCGAAAGGTACCATGATGAGTTAGATGTCCTTCTGCCTCCTACAGAGTCTGACAAGCCCATGCAAATCTCTTCCGACCTATTGCAATATCTCTGGGAACTTTAACTGGAGCTACAGGATCAACGAGACCAATTTGATCAATAGGCTCAATTGTCTCCTCTGAAAAGTAATGTCATCTTGGACCATATTTGACATATAGAGGTCTCCTCATGAAACCAATGTCTAAGACACATCGACGTTCCCTCATGGAACCAATGTCTCACAAGATATATCAAGGTTTCTTTGTGAAACCAATGTCTTGGTTCCTTCATCTCACCATCTGAGGCACATCAGGATGAATTCTACATTCCCCCCTACTAGTCCACATAGAACCCTCCAGGGAGAATGTCTCATGATGTTTCCTCAAACATCAACACTCCATCTAGAGTTGGAGGTGACTCCTCTATCTTCGCTCCCTCTGACACCGAAGGTAGCTCTTCCTCATTCTCTTGCGGTAACTCAATCTATGCTCCCTTTGGATGTAGTACAGCCTCATCTACTTGGATCTATCACCATAGTTGTGCTACAATCGGTCTTGATTGGTTGTATCCATGATCACTAGAACTGTCTCTACTATTTGGCATGGTCCCGTCCTTGGAGGTACATTGCTCCTAGAGACTTCCTGTCTCTGAGCAACATGTATGTCAATGTCTCTCCTTGATATCATGTTGGAAGGTCTTGCCCTCCATGTCTACCTCCTATGACCGTCATTATGGCTCTTTCTCAGAGCTATTACCTGTGATCTGCCCGAAATAAGAAACAAGAACAACAAAAAACATCTCCTAGAGGAGATCAATTTATCTTGTGCACAACTATATACAGTGACCCTCCAAATGATGTGTCTTCTACTATGACCAACACGCATCCATCATATACTCGATGTCATACAGCTACCAACACACATCCATCATATACTTAATGTCATATGGCTAACCATGTTGATTTTCTAGTGTTAAATTAGACAAGCACAATTTTCCGCAAGTGGTAATTACTTCCAATGATATGCGATATTACTTTAGAAAACTCTAGAACATCACTAAGTAACTCGGAAAATTTCAACTTCTTAGACACTTCGATCTCTTCCTTGGATAACTTCCCATGTGTGAGAGAGAAAAAATGTGTCTATTGTTGTGTCTTTTATAGTAATATTAAATTGATCCAAAAAAAACATGTCTCTTTGAAAATTAATTTTTTTTTTTTTTTATAAATAGTTGGAGAATACCTCCTATAACCACCCAAAGATTAATTTGGTTATAATCCATCCACATAGTATTTGACTTTTGTTAAATTGTTCCTCCATAATTCATGCAATTCTTTGCATAAATATAGATTGAAGTAAATATGTAGTACATTCCTCATTCCTCGTATATTATTACAATGATGAGTGTTTCATATATAGAGAACATATGGTGACCATCCATGAAAGGATGCGTCCCTTGGATAATCAATAACTATTTATTATTATCATTTACTTATTATATATAGTATTTAATAATCAATAATTATATTATTAATTATTAATCTAAGAGAGAATGAAATGTGGAAGTTGTAGCATTCCTCAATAATGGGTGGTGCGGTGCTAAAAAACCTCATGGAAGCCTTCAATGCTAACTCATTCGCCATCCAATGTATCAGTCATGAAGCTAGTACTCTCTCCTAGGGGAAATTACCACTCAATAGCATAAACTCCCCATAAGGAGAAAATAAAAAAATATGCTATGCATCCTCCACAATGGCGTTTAAGCATTAGTTTATAATTATCAGGGTCAATTGAAAACTGTTTTTTGAAAATCACAATGCTTATAATTAAGAGAATGACTAATAGCTTGTTTACATATTTTTAAAAGAGACCCAAGATTTTCAATAGATTACCAAAAGAATTGCGTGTCCTCATCTAATGTGATAGCTTGCTTCTTTATTTACAAATTTATTTGAGCAAAAAACTGAAAGTTGAAGGGAGAACTTCTAAACACAGCCATTCAAAGGTCAAGATTTCACAGGAGATGGCCATTTTTTAATTCATTAAACACTTCACAGTTATTTCAAGCTTAAGGTACTATGTGGTACAAGATAAAATAAAAAGGTGACACTTTGAATCAGATATAAACAAGACAACTTCATGTGATTACAATGCTCTCTTGACATATATATTGACATTCCAAGTACAATTCTTAGGAGGCTGCTTAACCCATACTGTTACGAGTAATTGATTTAGAAAAAAAAAATGGAGTCCTATCTTGATTGTTAATGTGGCATCCAGAGGCAACGATATGAAGCTCCCCCTCATGGGTTTTGGATATCTGCCAGGGGATTGTCTTATACTGCCACTTGTTTAATTACCCTCATTGCTTTCCTGAGCATATATTTTTTTAATTCAAAGGAAACCTACTATTTACATCCCTACTTTATTGTTCATGTTGTTTGTTCTTACATTTCACTGCCTTCACAATAGTTACTGCAAGGAAAAAAAATTACTATTATCTGTTTTGTTTCTCTGAATTTTCTCGGATACTCCCTTTTCCATGGAATTCCAACATTCTATCACAAGTAATATGAAAGTTTGCATAAAGAAATTACCTAATTTTTTGTTTTCTGTACAGCTTGTAAGCTTATGTCACCATTGTTTAGAAAATTTCGAAAATCAGGAGCAAAGACCGAGTTCATTTGTTAAAAAACGTTCGCAAAAACTGACTTCATTTGCTAAAAAAATATGATTTATTCAGTCAAGGTTGAGTTTAACTTTTCATCAAGTTCACTGAACTTGGCCACTACGGTAAAAGCTCAGCATCAAAGGAGATTTTTCCCACTCCATGTTCTTATCACTTGTTACGAATCATTTTTCCTGCCAAACATCTATTCCACATATGGTTACCATCAACTTCACTTCTAATAGTACATTTAATCAGGGATCCAGTTTACGATATTATCAGTTTTTCCTTTTCCTATCATCATTCTAAAAATAAGAGACCAGGGGATGAAATGCAGCCATGTAATTTATGGACAAAATACACATGCCCACAAACATTGCTCCGTGCCTACTATTAGTGAACCAAAAGAAAGTAGACTGAAAAGCAAAGTAGAATATTGAACAGATACGCAAGTTCATAATTCTGGCTCTATTTATTGTTATAAAATAATCCATGCATCTTCTTACATTGAATGCTGCAATTCAGTAACCACTTCATAATCCCTTCACAGAAAATCTTTACAAGCAGAGAATATTTACTAACAGAATATAGAATATATAAAATACATCAATTCTACATTGTTACCAGCTTACTAGCAAGGTCTAGAGTTCCCAGCAGAAAAGATCAAGTATTGATGCCAAGTCAATGTTCAACTCGGTGGAACAATAATAAGAAAATCTGTCGCTGATCTCTTTTTGGAATTTGAAGGCCCTAAGATAGATCACAAAATGAGACCTACACAAGTTTCTAGCTACAACAGCTGCCTTTCTGTTGAAGGGGCTGTCCTTTCATTTCAACAGTGTTTGTTTTCCTGTTGCCCTCTGTCAGTTGACTTGCCATCCTGTAAAAAGCCAATCCGGATGAGATGCCAGAGATTGTTTCTGTCAGTCAAACTTTCTGAAAGGGTGCATCTATTTCCAAATAAGCTTCCGAGAGCAATAAAGATAGCATTTTCCCATATTAATACACATCTAATTAATCTCAACAAAAATCTAATGGATTCTAAGACTAGACTGAAATTACAACACGTATACCTCCTCTTCACTTCCCCAGCCATGGTAAGAAATGCTTGTTCTACATTAGATGCATCTTTTGCACTTGTTTCCAGAAACGGAATCCCCAGTTCATCTGCAAAGGACTGCAAAACCTCAGAAGGCATCAGTATAGAGATTCAAAAATTATTCAACTGGATTTGAACAGGACCAATGCCAGCCAGACATTCAAACACACGATAACAATTTCAGGAGAAAAACATGAAAATAATCAAGAACCTCAACCAATAAAAGGAACTAGAAGGGAACAAATAAGTGTCCATCAAGCACTGAAGGATACCACTGAAGAAAAATTAATTTGAAAGTTTACAAGGCATTAAAAAACCCTACTTAAAACAAACAAGAGAAAAAAAACTATGTATTAAAAAGATTTTAATCATTAAATCATTTGCATCCATATACCTTTGCCATTTGCTGATCAACCACTCGTTTCTCTGCCATGTCACATTTGTTTCCTACTAGAAGCTTGCTCACATTGTCACTTGCATATTTATCAATCTCACTAAGCCATTGCTTGACATTATTAAAACTGTCCATATCTGTCACATCATAAACAATCTGTGACAGCCAAATGTTCAATATTTATTAGTGTCAATTAATATAGTAGAAAGGCACAGGATATAATACTATTTCATTTAAGCATAATGACTCGCACTCCATGGAACTCGTTTGTAGCTTTTTACACTGGATCCAAAGGCATATTTTAAGTTTATACACGATTGCAGTGTCTGAAAGATCTAGTATCAAATATAGTTCACTGTTGCTTACAATGATTCCGTGAGCTCCACGGTAATAGCTGCTTGTTATGGTCCTGAATCGCTCCTGTCCTGCAGTATCCCACTAAATAACCAATGAAATATGAAATCAACAGATTAGCAAGTGGTCAGTGTACCAGGGTCGATTTCTCCATTACATTTATGCAAGAAAGCTAGTTACAGTGTGCAAGAACTAATAATAGCTCTAAAGTTTGCATGGACATACGTAATATGTCAAAAAAAAATATCAAGCTCAAGAAACATCCAGATACCAAAGCAGACTTTGTTAATCAATGGGCCTGTAAAAAGTATGGTCCATTATCTATGAATTAGACAAATAAGAATTTTTAATCTCAATAAATTGGGCACATCAAGATCAGCTTGTCAACCCAGCGTTTTAATCAACTAAGCATTGTGAAATTTTCTCAAGGAAAACATGGCCTTTTGACTAAAAAAGTTCTTTAGCACCTATGATGTATACCATAGCTGGAAGGATACTAGCATAGATCCATCTTAACACCAGATCTATTAAGCACAGAGTGGGAAATAATGTAAGTGAGAGAGGAGGAAGTTGCATTGAGTCTGAGGGACAAGCCCAGGCACCTCTGGTGCATCGCAGAGCAATGCTTCTGTAAGGTAGGGCATGTGGCAGCAGCAGTTTTAAAGCAAGAGCTGGTTAGAGGTGGCAACAAGTCACCTTCTTCTATGCAGATCTTGGCATGAGATGGCAGGTTTCTTCTGTTGCAGGTCACTCTCAAAGAATCTGAATGATACTAGAGAGGATGCCTGTAGTCATGTAGTGGTGTGGGCTGTGATGCCCATACTAGAGAGGATGCCTGTAGTCATGTAGTGGTGTGGGCTGTGATGCCCATTTCTCCTATCTTAGACTGTTCATGTGTGCACAGCTGGATGCCAGAATTAGCCTATTTGTATGCACGCACCAATGGGGACATGATCTAGTGCCAGTTCAGTCTTGGTTGCTATAGCCACCCATGGATCTGGTTCGAGATCTTTGTTTTTGGCAGCTTAGCTATTGCATTTTCTCTCAGGGTCATGCTGCTCCCTTGCATGACACCCTGTCATTTTATAAAGGGAAGTTTAGTTCAGTCTATTTGTGTTTGTGTTTGAGGCCATGTTTCTCTCCGACAGGCATATTAGTTCAAAGTTCTACTTGCAGGATTTTAGTTGCAGGTCTTGGCTTTGAACCCATGAGCTAGTTGGTAGCTTGCCTCTTTCCTGGTCCATTTCTTGTAATATGTGTACCTGTACATCATTGTTTTATTAATCAACATAAGAAGCATATTCCAAAAACAATACTCACAATTTGAAGCTTGATTGCCTTGCCATCCAACTCAATTGTTCTGATTTTCTGTTCAGCATAACAAGTATTCTTCATAAGCTCTAAAACTCTATTTGCAGAAGATATTCCTCTTAAGCATGACAGGGGCATTTCAAAGCACAAGTTTATAGTAGCATAGCCTGACTAAAAAAAAATTCAGATCTTCAGCTTACAAAATCTACACCAATGGTACTGATGTAACTGTCCACATATGAATCATCCTGCAAGAGAAACATATTGCAAAAAGGCATGAATCAATAGCTCAACTGGATTTACTGTAGCAAAGCGTAAACTCATGAAAATTACACCATCCTTCAAACCAATTTAGCATTCAATCTGGGGAAAGAAATTTTACCGCGAACCGCAGTAGCAAACATGACTTTCCAACCCCTGAGTCACCAATCAACAAAAGCTTGAACAAGTAATCGCTACACGGCACAGTCAAGGCACATTAGTAGGGAAGACACAATGCAATCACTGAAATGAAAGCAATTTTGTTTTCTGAAAGACAGGAAATCCATAATATCATGTTCTGGACTAATTGCCCTTTCTCCAAACACGCTCTACTCTAATGAGATTAAAAAGACCCTAGCCTTGAAGCCCAATTTTGAACTTCTGTAATGTCTAATAGATAGGTTTGATCTAGGCCAATTTTAAGAAATGTACATTGCATTGCAACAAGCAGACTTTGCAAGCCATGGCATAACAAAACCTAAATTTCTCATGCTGAGAAAGAGAAGACTGATTTTTATAAAATTAACAAGTGGAATAGATTCAGTGCATGGTACCCACCATCGAATTCATGCAACAGAAAGTACCCATAAAATAAAAGCATGCATTATGTTGAAAATAGAGATGCAAACCAACAAAAGCAAAAGCAGGAAAAGATGCATAAACCGATACAACAATACCTGTAAAAGCAAAGTCCTGAAATGATGAAACAAACCATTGAAATGCGAGATCCCCATGGAATCCGTCAGCGAAAAAGGAAAAAGGGCAAAATCCAGTGAATGCAAATCTCTGAATCCCCAAAAGAAGACATAAAAAACCTAACAGCTACAAAGCCCTTATCTATATACCCTAAAGCTTCATTGCAATTTATGACTGTAAATGAATCCCCATAAAAGAGCTGCAGGTTAAAAAAGGGAGAAAGCATGCATTCAGAAAAGGAATCTTACTATTCCGTAGTCATGTTGAAGCCACTCCTCAGCTGGACACAGATCTAGAAATGGCTGACGAAATGAAATGATTTGCAGACTCACGGACGGATTTTCTGCACTCTGAAATCCGAATATAAAGAAATAATCAAGAGCAAGAGTCAAAGCATCATTAGTGAGCTTGAAAGGAATTTGGCACTAATCAAGGGCTGATTGAGGTCCATCGACTAAATTATATTGCCAGTAGGTTGCTTAATTTATTACAAAGGTCCCACAAACACAATCCCTTGTGTTTTATTTTTAGGCATGCACATGGGCCAAGAACCCTCCTTTGCCCTTGGATATTCACTTTCCAGTTGGGCATGGGATTTTCTAAACTGTTTTGTTGTCATTGATAGGTTAATCTGGTTTTGCTATTACCATGGTTGATAGATTTGATTTAATGTCTTATGAGGCATGTGGGAATGTATGTTTATCATTGAAAGCTACTTTAATATCTTGGCAATGCAGATTTATAAGTACAAGCTAACTTATTATAAAGATATTTTTTTATCATATAATTTATTTTTTATTAATATCATGTTCTTGTTTATCTATTATTCTTTATAGTAATTGATGTAATTTTTATCACATTCTTTCAATGTCTTTTTCAATGGTAAAAATTCTATCATATAAATTACTTTTTATTAATATCTTGTTCTGGTTTATCTATTATCCTTTATAGTAATCGATGTAATTTCTATGACATCCTTTCAATGTCTTTTTCAGTTGTAAAAATTCTATTGTCATATCATGAGTATAAAATATCAATTTATTGAAAAGATTTTTTATAATAATAATGGTAATGGGGGACAATACTTTCTTATCATACAATTTTTTTTTATTAATATTCTGTTCTTGTTTATCTATTACCCTTTATAGTAATTGATGTAATTTCTATCACATTCTTCAATGTTTCATCCTTCAATGTCTTTTAAGTACGTAAAACTTCTATTAGCATATCTTAAGTATAAAATATCAATTTATTAAAAATATTTTTTTATAATGATAATGGTAGTTGAGGTTTGTTGAAAATAATATATAGATATTTAATTAGAAATACAAAATTATTACTATTAAAAAAATTGAAAATAGAAATTTATTGAGAATGGTTATTAAAGTATTAATATATTCAGTTTTTTTATGGTTTTTTTTTTTTTTTTTTAAAGGATTTGAATGTTATGAATTATAAGGAGGTATGAATTACAATTTTTTTTTATTAATATTCTGTTCTTGTTTATCTATTACCCTTTATAGTAATTGATGTAATTTCTATCACATCTTTCAATGTCTGATCCTTCAATGTCTCTTCCGTAGGTAAAAATTCTATTGGCATATCTTAAGTATAAAATATCAATTTATTAAAAATATTTTTTTATAATGATAATGGTAGTTGAGGTTTATAGAAAATAATATATAGATATTTAATTAGAAATATAAAATTATTATTATTAAAAAAATTGAAAATAGAAATTTATTGAGAATGGTTATTGAAATATTAATATATTCAGTTTCTTATTGTTTTTTATTTTTTATTTTTTTTGAGGATTTGAATGTTATGAATTATAAGGAGGTATCTCAGATTGTAAATTTTAATAGATGTTCTTTTTATGAGTTTTTTTTTTAGATTTGAGTGTTATGAATTGTAAGGAGTTATCTCAGCTTGTAAATTTTAATAGATGTTTTTATCAAATTAGGTTACCAAAATTGTATCAATCAATTTCTTAACTTAAAATAAAAATAAATATTTTGAATTTTTTTAAATTTTATGTTTAAAAGAAAAAAAGTTTTAATATATTTAAATAAATTTAATTAAATATATATAATAATATATATATATTTAAATAAACTGTTTAAAAATAATATGAAAATATTAAAAATATTTATTTACCAAAAAATAATTATGAAAATTATATAAAAATAGTTGTAAAAGTCTTCGTATAAAGGAAGTCATATGTGTCATGAGTAGGCAAATGATGTTTGTGAATGAGTAGCCCATAATTTTGGCATGTGTTTCTTGGCAACTTGGATTCCAATGCCTTTTGTCCCCTTAGTTGTCCAATGTGACATTAATTAATTGAATTGAAAATGATGTTTAATTGAATGAATTGAAAAGGACGTTTTTATCTTAAAACTATTTTGTAAAAAGGAAATGGTGTTTATATTTTTTTCGAGTATATTTAAACAATAAGTATTATTGTTTTAGTAAAGTAGTAATATTATTATTTTAGTAATTAGTTTCCATCACTTTAGCATACTTTAGCATATATCCAAGTATAAAAAGAAATTTAGCATATATCTAAGTATAAAAAGAAATTAAAAATATTGGAGATTTAAATTTTATTTTATTTTCATTTTATAATATTATTTAACCATCTAGAATATGTAATTAAAATGAGTATGTATTTATGGCATTTATATATAAAAATGTATATTAAGAAGTATATCTATTTCTATTTACAAGTTTTAGGAGTTGGTTTAATTAATTTTTTTTAATGTTATTAGGTATTTGGTAAGTTTTGTGTTAATAGATGTTTGGCTCAAATACTTTAGAATAGGTGCATTAATGTATGCCAAAGAGTTTATTAGAGATGTCATCTAAAATACAAACATGACACAAACATGATACATTCAACACATGATTGAGTATAGTGACTCAATAACAATACAAACAATAAAGAATAAAGAAACAACAATTTTTTTTAACATTTTGAGCATTATATGAATGATACAAATACAATGAAAATGCGACACAAATATGATGTAAAATCTTATCCAAAAAACTCGACATACACTAACAAAAAAACTTGACCAAAATTTAAAACCTATAACAATACAAATCTACGACACTACAAATTCTTATTAAAATAATGTCTTATTTTATTTTAAAGTAGAATCAATAAACTCTTTTAATACTAGTGCACTGAGATAACTAGTTGAACAATATGGTATCTTAAGACACTAATGTGCAAGTTGTTTGACACACCTTGCAAAATACAAAAACATTGAAAAAAAAAGAGATTGGAAGAATTTAAGGTATGCTCTCGGTATTTTGGTGTGTTATTAATTAAACTAAGTTAAATTTAAAATAAATAAATTTATTAAATTTAAATTTAAAAAAGAAATAAATAAAAGAAATTTAAAAAAGAAATAAATAAAATAATTTTTTCATAAATATTATATTTATTTTCTTTTTTAATGATGTATATGTTTCGTCTTTTAAATTTTCTTACAATTTTCTCATCAGTAATTGTTTTTCTCATAGGGGTGGTAGGATTGGGAGGGATCATTTATGTCTCTAAAGGAAATCAGGAATCTGCATATGCCTAGGGGCTTGGAATTGCAACAAATAACCAAGCAAAGGCTTACACTCTATTGTAGGGACTCTCCATCACCATTAGCTTGGGAATAAGAGATATGGTGGTTTTAGGAGATTCAAGGATCGTCATAAAGGCATTATTATCCCATCAAGACCCTCTGAAAGACTTCAAGCTATCATCGATTCTCTCCAGAGTCACAAAGCTTTCAAAGAACTTGACCAAAATATCCTTTTATCACATCTTGAGAGAGAACAACGCGGGGGCAAATGGGTTGGCTAATGAAGCAAACGGTCTATCACAAGGAACACTTAAGAAAAATGGGGCTCTAAGTATTTTAATCATACATTAATACCACCCCTTCCAAGTTTTACATGGCTACGGTAACTATAAGATTCAAGGCTAGCATTAAAGCTAGGCAGGTGTCAAACATGCAGACTATAACCCCAAGTATCAATCTCACACGTTGCTTCATGAATTCATCTTGGGATTGGATTTATTATTCACCTCATGCCCTCTTCTCCATTCTGCAAGGTGGGACTAATCCATGTGTGGTCTGGTGCGGGTTGATTGTTAGCTAGATGGTCCATGGATTGTAGGGCTTTGTTGATGATTGTAACCACACCTTCTCTCAAATGGTAGCTCTCTATTTTCGAAGCTTAGTGTCAAGGGTAAGTTTTTATCCCATATGGTATTTCTTTTCATGGAGAAACAGAGTGATTGTCCTCTCTCATTGTCTTTCAAGAATCTTTGTATGGTCTTGGTTAGCTAGGAGGCCTTTTCTATGGTTTTGTATTCAATGGGAGAGGTTTTGGAATATCTTGCTTTGCTTCTATATCGGGCTCTACATCTTTATTTCCTTTTGGTATTTTCATCCCATAAGGGTAGTCTTGTGATGGTCTAGTTTTGATTTTTCAGTGTGGCGCCTTTATCTAGGAAAGGTTTGGTTCTTTTGGCTCTGTTTAGCCCGTGGGGCTCTTTTTTCTGTGGACATTTGGGTTTTCCTCTTTGATTTTTTTTTTCTGTGTTGGTGTTGTGGAGAAGTGTTGGTTGATCCCATCTAGTCTAGATTTGGCAAATTTATCCTTTCCAACCCTCCTTTGCTTTGTCGTCAGAGTATCTGGCTTTACTTTGCTCCTTTTTATTCTCACAATTTTTAGATTAAGACAATAGAAACCTATTGGAGATTGGTATATTATGGATCCTGAAGATCTCATAGATGTTTGTTGGGTTTTGAGGCATCATGAAGTTTCTTTTTCAAATAATGATTTGTCTATTAAAACCCTTTTTGTAATCATTTATAACATGGAAAGAAAACAACAATCTAGCAATATGACAAGATTATGGGCATTCTTGGAGAATATAGAGAAAACAAACTTGAAATAGAAATGGATTGCTACAAGATAAAATGCTCTATTCAATATGAAAGTGACACGTACTTTAGACATTGCAGCTTCGGGACAATCTACAGGTCAAACAAAGGATAAAGTCAAGGGAAAGGAATCTGGCCAACAACCCGAGGAATCAATGGAACTGGATCAACGTTCTACTCATCAATGGATCTAAATCAATGTTCTACTCCCCCATAATCAAATTGACAACAATAAATCTAATGTTTTGTAAATCCATTGATGAGAATCTCTTTTATCAGCAATATACTTATAAAACCAAAATCTTTGTAGCTAATGTAAAATCCAGAAGGAACGTCTTAAAGGATAGGAAAAGTATGATGATGTCACTCGTAGAATTTTTTGAAACAGTAGGCAAGTTTTTTATGTAACTTTTTTCCATTTTAACCACATTTGATACAAATTGTCTAGTCTCAGCTAAAAAATAAATATATTTTCTCTTCTCATAGTATCCTATTAAAAAATGTTTATCTCCAAAGTTTTAAAAAATACATTTTAAATTTATCTTAGAATGAGAGCTAAAACATGAAAATAAAAGATAAAACTTTCCAAAATCTTATTTGGGAGGTTTTATAGAGATTTGTTTTAAACCCTTACTAAAATCTCAATGTTATAGTATTAAAGTGGAACATTGTTGTAGCAAATCTAGAAATGGATCACTAGTACACCTATTATGATGAAATGGAGCACCACTTATAGATAACATAAAGAACTTGAGAACTTTGGTATTTTTAATTTAAATTGTACACACTTCTAATTGATGAAAACATGCATTCATTCCATCACTTTTAATCTAAATTGACACAATGATACCTGCAAGAAACAAATTTATGAAATGTTCTATGAAATGGTAAAACAAGCCATTCAAACAAGAGATCTCCATGGAATCCATCAAGATAAAAAGAAAAAAGAAAAATCTATTCAATGAAAATTTTCGAGAGTCTCTAAAAAATACTTAGAAACCCAAGAACTATAAAACCCTAATTTGTATATCTTAAAGTTTTATTGAAATTTATTTGTCTACTAATGAATTTCATAAAAAATAATAGGAAATAATAATAATAATAATAAATAAATAAACACCACCCAGATAGGGTGGTAGAGGTTGGAGCCACGATACCCACCACATGTCGAATGGCAACTGGCATGTTAGGACAAGTACACATAGTTATGTGACGGAGGTGAAGATGTAGAGCACAGAATGTGGTGATCATTCGGGCACGTGTTAACGGCGTATTGAGATATGATGCTTGGTTATGGTGACACTAATTACCATCATGAAAGGAAGTAGCAAGGGGATCCGTCAAGCTTGAGTCGAGGTTAACAAATGCAATTAGGCCTAAGGTGAATGGCATTCTAGTCGGCAGGGAAAAGATTACAATGGCAGCCATGGCCTCTTCTTCACAAGTATGAAATACAAGGTTAATATAATGTTTCCTAACACTCTTCTTATGTGTTTTATTCTATTCCACACTACTCATCGGGGTCCTTATCAACCAAGGATACCTAAGGGGGATTTGGGATTATAACAAAAGATGCTCTTGGGGGCACTAGGATTTCCCTTTCCTATGGGATTTTGGTCTCCCTTGGTTGAGGTTGTTTAACTGTGCTCTTAGCAGCATGAAGTAATTACCATCTACTGCCTTTGTATCGCGTTATTTTCTTAGATTTTATATCATTTTTGTAAATGGGTTTCAAACAAGACAAGATGAATTAGGACTAGGGACCAGGAGAAGGAGAAAATCCCATCTGGTAGAAGATGCAAAACCAATACCCAGAACTTCCTTACCTAAGAAGCTCCCCACTACATCTCCAGGGATGAGAAGGAAGCCCAAATAGCACCTAGGTATTTCCATTCCAAGGTCCCTGCTCAAATTAAGGAGGAAATAGACCAAATGGAAGCATCAATCAAGGAGAAAAGAAAAAGAATGTCTAATGAGAAAATTCAGGAAGAATTTGAAGGTGGATTCCAGACGCAGGATTTTCTAAAACTAGGGATACCAAGACTTGTAGGTTCACTAAATTGTGTTGGATTAACAAAGATTTTATTGCTCGTGTAGTGGAGAAAAGGGCCTCTAGTAGTAGGCCATCCTCCACAAACTTGACTTGACGAATATAAAATTTGAGGCAGTATTCAAAGCAGTCTATGGTGTTAACATTGAGGTGTCATCTCCCCAAAGCATGGAAAATGATACAAGGGAGACCAAGGAAGAGTTTCTAGGTTTAGTGGGTACGCAATCTAGTCTTATCCTCATCCAAGAAAGTCCCCTACCTCTTCCTGAAGATCAAAAGGTGAGTGTCCAGATACTTGATTATGCAAACAATTCGACTGGAGAAAGCTTTACTTTCCCCAATGTCTAATATGGGATTGTCTTTCTTTCTTCTAGTTTCTATGTTATGTTATAAGCAGCTAAGAGACATAGTTATATCTATATATGTTATTGACTATAGGCTGGTAAGAATGGATGAAGCTAATTGTTATGGATATTTTAACTATTGTGGACCTGATTTCCCTAGAGGCAAGCCACAACTAGGAGGGGTTGTAAAATTAGTTATATAATATAAATAGAATATTGTCTTTAGATTACAAAATAATAATAAATAAATAAAATAGAAAGCATGCATTGAAAGAGGTGTATCTTAAGTTTTCATAATCATGTTGAAGTTGCTTCTTAGGTGTACATGATCTAGAAATAATTGACGAAACGAGATGATTTGCATACCCAAGGATGATATTTTTCTTCCCTCTGAGATCCAAATCCAAATATAAGAAATGATCAAGAACAAGAATCAAAGAAATATTAACAAGGTTGGAAGGATTTTATCACTAAACAAGGACTTAGTAAGATCTATGAATTAAATCATTTGCCTAATCCTTTAGTTGCATTGTCACTAAGAGATACAACTCTATAAATAAAGAAGGTTTAATTTGTTTCAAAAGTCCCACAAACACAATCTTTTGATTGTGTTCTTCTATCATGCACATGGACTAGAACCCTTCTACCCTTTCTTTGAAATACAATTTTTGAAAGGATACTGATAACTATAAAAAATAAATTATATTATTGTTTATAGGTTTATCTATTTTCGATGATAATTTGGTATCATATTGTATAAACTATGTTGATATAATTTATATTATAATAATTTCAACAATATTAATATATAATTGCAAACTATTTTTTATTATAATTATTTATTCTTATCATATAATTTAATTTCTTATTTATGTTATGGTTTTTTGCTCTCGTGATTGATAGCTATGGCCCGGGGTTTGTCTCCCTTTGAGGATGCCCTTTGAATTTTTTGTAATTTGATAGCTACATCTTGACTAGAACAAGATATCACAATTTATTTTAAGGTCTTTGTAATGACACGTACAAATTTAATTGTAAATATCCCTAAGTGCAAAAGGTTGTGAAAAGTCTTAATATATTAAAGGTTGTGGCAAGTAGGAAAAGGATGCTTGTGAATGAACACTCCTTGATTTTGAGATGTGTCTCTTACAACATGCTTTTTGCATCCCTTGATTTCGAGATGTGTCTCTTACAACTTGCATTCCAAATGCTTTATGGATCCATTAATTTTGAGATGTGTCTCTTACAACTTACATTCCAAAGGCTTTTTGGATTTTTAGTTTTTCAATGTTACATTATTCAATTGAATTGAAAATTATATTTGAGTTGTATATTCGTTTAAAAAAAAAATTAGAAATTTTGTTGTTTTATTAATTTTTATAAATTTATTTTAAATTTGAATTTATTAAATATAAAAATTTTATACTTTTAAAAATGATTTATTTAAATTAAAATTTATATATATATATATAAAGGGTGGCATGTGCAGGGGATCATATTCAATTTTAAGGGGAATCAAGAATTGACTTATGAATGAGGTCTAGGGATAGCTACAAACGATCAAGTTGAGGCGTATCCTTTTTTTTAGGGATTACTCTCTAGAAATGTAGTTAAAGTGTGAACTTTGATTCATATTGGCGATTCAATGATAAATATCAATCTTAAAAACAACAAGAAAACTCTCTCTTATAGTAAGCTAGCCTGCATCATTTTGAGAATAAAAAAAAAGAGACCTTTCAGTTCAAGGATGTCATTTTTTTCTAAGTTTTGAGGGCTCTGAATCATCAAGCAGACACCCTTGCAAGCACAACCTCAAAATTGAGCAAATGTTGTTTGAAAAAAATCCCCTAATTTTCATCCAAATTCATTTATGCATGGTGACACATACAAAGCTCATCTACAACACACATCAATGAATACAAGCATCATAGTACGTTTGCATGTTAACGTGGTGGGCCCATCGAAGACGGTGCCTAGCCCAAGGCACCAGGTGGTTGTGCTCATTGTGCAACATGACAACCCATGTGTCCCTTCGTAGATCATTCAGGTCACTACAGAAAGACCTAGTGGTGTACTTTCAGGGTTGAGAAGGTTTGAAAGAATTGATGTTGAGAAGTGTGATGAAGCCTTGTCTGATAACCCATTTCATTCTCACAAACTTGTTCATTCATGCCATGGCCTAAAATTGACATTGGAAATGGAAACGGTGAGGTTCATTCAGCTGAAAAGTATAATTGTTGGCACATAGAGGAGGATGTGCCCATGAGTTCTCATTATTTGGCCATTCATGATTCAAATGAACGAGGGCAGAGATGTTGATAGGTTGTTGTGAAGCATTACTAATATGGAGAATATTAATTGCAGTGGTCGCGCACTAGTCGTAGCACAACTCTAGTATGTTTGGCATTTCCTTAATTTTCTAGGTATTTTGTTAAGATTATTTCTCTCTCATGTCTTTCCGATCATGGATCCCAAAGGCCAAAAGCCTCGTTCTCCCTCTCTAAAGTCATCCTATGCAGCGAAATCATCCATGGTTGTTGCAGAGTTCTATGAAGACTTTGTTTTTTAGGAGGACAAAGCCAAGATGCCAAAATTGGAAGTCGAGGTCTGTCAAATCAAGGAATTTAAAGAAGACGAGGAAATAGAGTTCCAGGTGCGGGGATTAATTCTTGATCTTGGTTGCACTAGGTTCAAGAACTCAAATTTCTTTCGCACCCTGGAATTGTACTGGCACACCAAA
>ML788373.1:223386-252173 GCA_009831015.1 Picea engelmannii
TAATGATCAAAAGTGACACATACCATGATACCTGGACCAATTACCTCATGGAGCAAGAGCCTTCTCCGATACAAGACCAAGTCGATGGTGATGGATGTTGTTGCTACTGACAAGACGAATCTGATGAAAGAAGAAAAGGATGGACCCTCCAGGGCCATGCTCAGGTCAATCCTTCTCTCGGTACTCCATGTCTAGGGCCTGTGGGCCTCGAGACATGATATCCTAGTTATCCCTAAAAATCGGGGATAACATCTGGCTCCAACTCAGGGACATGTGCTCACCATAGAGCACATGAGAACCTCAACATCTCTGGCATAACCTGCAGACCTTCTCAACTCGATAGGGGCATCAGTAACAAAGATGGGGTGCTATTGCCACCCCACATATATAGACATATATATATAAACTAAAATAAAACAATCAATATGCAAATGTGGAAGCAAACTAACATGAAATGCAAATAGTATAATACACGAAGAATGCCTACTTACCTGTACTTACTTGTGGAGTCAGGTCCCACCACCTTGGTGGGGTTTAAGGAGGTGTTTGTTGATAGGTAATGGGCACCTTCTTCCTTCTAAAGTGGATAAGTAGTATGAGTTATCAACTGATTCCATTCCAGCTTTGAAGGGTCTGAGCCATGACTGTGCACTTCCCTTTACATTAGTTGGCTCTCCTTTCTGGATGTCCCACATCCATACCATATCTCCCTCCTTATACTTTCTGACTTTGTATTTGGTCGTTCCCTGAACAACCCTGGTGCATTGTACTGAGGGAGGTGGGTGGGCTTCTGCTATAAAACTTCTTGTTGAGATGGGAAGATTTGTACGTCATCTTCATTTTTCTTTAATATCTTTACTATCCCAATTTTTTTGTTCTTGAATTCATCTAGGAGTTGTTGGTATTCTTCTTTCTTGGGCCATTCGATCTGATCAAAGTCTTCCTCTGTTGCAAAGGGCATATCTTCTGGAGAATATTTCTGAAGAGTTTGTATCATATCGTTCTGCACTTTGTCATTATTGACGGGATTAATAATATCCTGCACATGGTCCCCAGTTATTGGCACATTGAGTAGACATCCCACCGTTCCATCTTTCAAAGGTCATCGCAAAAATGTGAGGTCCATATCAAGAGAATCGCCTAGCATTGCGCCAAACTTCCTAGATAATAACATTCCCCACACGTCTGGGACATCAACCACCACAATGTGAATGTGGACTGTCTTCTTCGGATACTCCTTCAGGTGCACTTCAACATTCTCAACCACCCCATGTGTGGGTATTCCTTTAGATTTGAAACCACACACATTCCTGTAAGGCCGTGTGACCTTCAAACCCACTTGTTGCATGACTTTAAGCGACATCATGTTGGCACCAGCACCTGTATCTAGCATGCAATTGTTGAGATTTTTGTCATTCATTGTCAAAGTCGTGAAGAAAGGAGGGTTTTCACCATATTGGACCCTGAAATGATTAGCTTGGAGCATAATAGGGGGGTCCATGGGTTCATCTGATCCCGAAAAGAAAGTATCAAAGAGTTCCTTGATGGATTGGAACTTGATTGCTTCTCTCAGGGGGACATTTACATGCATCTTTGATAACGCCCCTTCGAAGTCAAAATTTAGGTCAACCTTACTAGCCTTGGATGTCTTGGGAAGAAGTATCTCGAGGGGCGGGGGCTTTGCCTGATCAGCAGCAGGTTGTTTCAAGTTCTTCCTTCTGTATACTTGAACTTCTTGTTTCTTTAGCTTTTCTCGTGATTCCTAATCCAGGTTGTTTATTACCGCCATCCTTGCTGCTATGGTTGCTTCCTTCATGGTTTCTTGATGTTCTATATCTATGATATTTATCTAAGGAAACTCCATGAAACAATCCATGTTGTTGACTTGTTGATGGCCAGCATTATAAGGACATGCATGCTCCCAATGTGCTTCACTGCACTCTAGGCACCAGGGATTTTCATCAACAATGTTTGTAGGGGCCAAGGTATTTGGAACTTCATGCTCATTCTTTGGCTTGTAAAATTGGTTCCCTTTTTGGAATTGTCCTTTGTACGGGACCCTGGGTGCTTGGATCTGAGATTTTTCAAGTCTGACAATTCGGCTCATCATTTCTTCTTGATTCTTTATGATGCCATCCATGGAGGCTTGTAGCTTGTTGATATTGGTACATAGATCTGAAGTAGGCTCGGCATTGTGTACTATTTTCTGCTTGGTGTCTATTCTCCCCCTTGGGTTAGCAAAAGGCTCAATTTTGGATGAAAGGAGGTTCCCTTCTATCTTGGTGGCAAGCTCTTGGGCTTCTTGAATGGACTGGGGGTTTTTGTCTTTAAGAAGATACCCTAGTTGGCCAATGAAATATATGGTGTAAATATGGACAAGGTAGTCATCTTTTGGGTGATGGCTTGCGGGAATTCTTTGTAGCAATGTCTCGAATCTGGTGTGAAACTATCGAATGGACTCATTTTCATACTTAGCAAGGCTATTTAGTCATGTGAGGAGCATATTAGGGTCTTCTTTGATACTCCATATTTTAAGAAAGGCCTCTTCAAGTCTATCCATGGTCTTGATGCTTCCATCAGGGAGGCTTAGGTACCGGCGCCTTGAGGCATCATAGAGAGTAGCGGAGAACAATGTCATGACCAAATATTTAGCATCATCACTGATGGGGTGAAGCTAAAATAATGCCCAAAATTTGCTCATATGCTCTTCGGCACTGATTGCATAAGTATCGGTGAATTTAGGCAACCACTTCTCATACTTGGGTGGCATCTACCTAGGGTAGCCTAGTATGGCTAACATGTCTAACGACCTGAAAAGGGTAGATGACCATTGTCTTTGATTGTTGGTTGGGTTCGTTGTAGCGGTCTGAGAGGTAGACATTATTCTTAAAGGAAGGCTCTTCCTGAAAAGTGATTTGACAACAGGAGAGTTTAAGGGAGGCTTCCTTCTGAAAGACAAAGGAGGATTGTTGAATCTCCTTTTAGTTTGTGGAGTCGCCAGATAGTTTACTTGAAACTACCAAAGAAAAAGGGGAAAAACACCCTAGTGGTGTCACCAGGTAAGCTTGTGAGAAAAGGTTTCTGAGGCAAGGCTTACCGAAAAGATTAGTCGTTTTGAGGAGAATTGACTCAGTATTCCCCAGCAACGGTGCCAAAATGTTATTGCACAGTTTGTATCTAGGTCAAAGGCTAGAAGATAGAGGCCAAAGTGGCGTAACAAGAACCTACCCCACCCAATGTCACCACAATGGGGAGGTTCTTTCTCTTTAGGGAGGTCAGGCCCAGGGGAGACGTCCCCGGTAACCTGGGGTTTTGAAGAGGCTAGGTTATGAAGGTCAAAGTAAAATTCCCTCTTCACAGGTCACCACCAAAATCAGATAGTCGAGCTAAACAACCAATAATTAAGTGTAGGCCCAAACGAGAACACCTGCCCGGAACAAAGCATCAGCAAAACAATACATGCAGGCTATGATTCAATGGGTTAGTACTTCATACAACTATCTGATATCAATATATAAGCAATTATGACAAATAGATATTGAAGAAATAAATGTTCATTAATACAGCAATGGAAATAATATCAATTCACCAATAAATGCCAAGATGATGTAGCAATCAATGTATTCAATCAATCCCTTATTCAATAAATGCTCTTAAACCATCATCCAATTGCCTATAAAGAGAAACTGTTGCGTCAAGATGGAATAACCAAGGGTGACTTCAGCCTTATTAGGGTTAGTAGTTAGTTAGGGTTTCAATTTATAAGAGTTTTAAAGTTTGTTTGACCACTATCACTTCAACGTTGGAGACCTAAGATCAGTGCCTAAGGGTAAATGGAGTCAATTCAAGAGAGGACGCAAGGTTGAAGGGAAAAGGTTAAGGACTAGAGGGAAGAGTTCTAAAGTGATACAATGGCAGGGCCCCAAAAACAAAACCCTAGGGGAAAGAGGCTCACTCTGGTGTTTCTTAAGCAAGGCCTCGTGCTCTCTCCTCCTTCCTTAGGTTTATCTTGGAAAAACGGCTAGCATAAAAGATAAATCAAGACACGAGAGTGAGGTGAGGGAGAGTGTTGCAAAGGCAAGGCCCTATCACCAAACCCTAGAAGCAGGACAACCCTAGGTGTAGATAACCTAGACCTAGGACGTCTCCTCCTTCTTGACTTTTAAAAGGCAGGGCTAGCACAAGGGAAGAAGTAATAAGAGTGTAGCAACGGCTAGGCTCTTCCTTCCTTCTTCAATGGCTGATAATTTCTCTTTTAGGGGACATGAGACAACGACCTACTCGTGTGTTTGTCCCCTAGGGTTTTAAAATCAGCAAAATTTATAATAAATGAAAGAATATAAGACTACAACCATTCAATTAAGAATTTTTGCAGAAAAAACACTTACATATCATGATGAAATAGCATTGCAAACCCTAGTTGTAAACCTTCCTTCAAGAGAAATGCCAAAAATGCCGAGAAAAGCCTTCCTTCAACAAGTGCCCCTCACTTAAAAAGAAGAAATACCCAAGTAGGGAGCAAAAATCAGATCTCACTAGGAGAGTGAGTTGTGTGGTATGTCAAAATGAGGATAAAACTCCTCAATATATACTGTATCAATGACCTTTAATTAAATTTAGGTCATAAAAATTAGCCGACAAGGCTTTAAACCAAAATCATATTGTTTCTACATTAAATTGTCAAATTAAAACTGTAATTGAGCTGTAATAAAAGTAAAATACCCTTCAAGGGAGGCACTAGCCCCTCTTTAGGGAAAATGAGACATCCAGGAGCAAAACGTTAGCCCCCCAGGGGCTTCTCCAACATGCCACATGTGCCACTGCTGCCCAGTCTGCCTCCAAGAATGGCCATGACTTTGGATGACATTATGGTAAGGATGGGGGCATTCTGAGCCTTCCAAGGCCAACGTTCCACTGAAAAGGGGTCATTCCCCCTAGGTCGGGATCTGCCAAAGTGCCTCTGGTGGAACGTCCTGTTCTTCTCTGGTGCAAAACCTCAGTCAAACATTGACATGTCTCTGCCCCTCTGATGAGGTCTCAGCAACCATCTGATGGGCTCTTCAGCCCCATGAAGGTCCGAACTAATCATCTCCCCGTGTGTACCAGTACAAATGGTACCTGTCCGTTGAGCATGGTCCTGCACATCAAAAACTATGCCCTCCTTGGGCTCATTAGTCACAGGGATCATAACAATTTTAATCACATTTCATCATTAATATTATCAAACATATGCATAAGAACCCTGATATATAATTCAATAGCTCAAAGACATTACAAAAACCTACAATACAAGACCGAGAAAAAGAAAAAGATACCCTATTGGGCTAGTATCCATAAGGAAAGGAATGTTTCCAAGGGGTTTCATCCAAGCCATGTAAATGAGGTGAAGTGGTTTAAGGGATGTCCAGACATACGGGTAGAGTGAGAGCCAGGGATGCATGATATTACATGTGGGTGCCTTTGTAGAAGGCGAGTTGTACCTATCATGGATGCAATTTTTTCCAAGCCCCTTTTGCCTTTATTCTTTTATTTATTTGTTTTTTCTTCTTCTTTTTTATTTTTTTATTCAAGGGCTAACCAGAGGACACTACCTTGGCGTGGTGACCAGAGCTGATAGTGTTACCCACAAGTACTTTCACGGTGATGATAAGGTTGGCTCATGATGATACCCCCTTTCCCTTGGCCATGCAACCAAAGGTCACTGCCCTAGCGTGGTAACCAGATGATGACAATGTCATGTTGTTAGGTACCTATGAACATAATAGGTTGGCTCGTGATGAGACCCCCTATCCTCTTGATTAGGTCTTGTTTGTTATTTTTTCGGGTCCCTCTTGTTTCTTGCTGAGAGGCTTTTTATTGCCTTCTCGGGGATCCCTGGGCGAAGCATATCGAGATTTCATTTTTAGGATTTTTTCTTTTTCCAGCTGCTTTTACCTTCTGGGCCTTTAGCCCCTTCTTCCCACGAGATAAGGTGCAACCCCACAAATAGATCATCCTAATGCCCAGACAAGGAGAATGGGACAGATGAGCGGGAGACAAGATGGAAGAGTGGTGGTATGATGGGAGTAGACGATGGCTCTTCAGAAATACCCCAGTGGACAACCAAAATCTATGGGTACATGCTTTCTAGGGAACCTAGTTAATCTCTCCAAGCATGGTCAAGTGGGCCAATGTAAGATCCAAGCAGTCGTCAGAAATAAAAGGAATTAGATGCATACATTTAAAGGTTATAATGATCAAAAGTGACACATACCATGATACCTGGACCAATTACCTCATGGAGCAAGAGCCTTCTCTGATACAAGACCAAGTCGATGGTGATGGATGTTGTTGCTGCTAACAAGACGAATCTAACAAAAGAAGAAAAGGATGGGCCCTCCAGGGCCATGCTCAGGTCAATCCTGCTCTTGGTACTCCATGTCTAGGGCCTGTGGGCCTCGAGACATGATCTCCTAGTTATCCCTAAAAATCGGGGATAACATGGACCATTGATTGCATTGGATCCCAAACTAGCCTACCATTGTCAATTTTTTTCAAAAATGTCTTAGTGGTTCGCGGTGCGCATTGTACAGTTATAGAGAATCAGTGCACATATTCTTTTTCTTTTTTTTTTAAATCAAAATAATTATATTACCTTTCCAAAGAAAAAAAATTATGTGTCTAGATATACATGTGAGCTAGCTATATGTTCTACCACCAAGGTGGAAACAAGAACGCAATGACGTGACATCTGTCCATAGTTACAAGACTTTAAAAAAAGACAACAAATGTCAAAATACAACCAGGGGACTTGCCACATGTTCTGCCACTCTCGTGGAAACCAGAACAAGCGGTGGACTGGGTGCCCCGACCTGAACCAAATACAATCGAACCCGAGCCAAAGACTGAACCAAAGACTATACCAGAGACTGACATAGGAAAAATTGCAAAAAAAATGTGTCATTGACCCAAAAAAATAAAAAACCTAAAAGAATCTATGCATGTGACGAGCCAAGGCCATCGTGATGGAGTCTGAAGATGAAGGGTTGACAACACGTCAGACAACGACTCTTCTCAGGCTCGCTTGACAGGGAAGCGTAGAGGGCATCTAGGCGTTTTCCAAAGAGACTCTAGCGGTGTTGTTGCTCAGCTAGGTCCCTCCTCATTTCAAATATCATAACCAGGTGGTCGTCCATGACTCAGTGGGAGTCAGGAGCTGAGTGGTAGTTCGCTTGAGCCTGGCTCTCCTCCAAAGTGTAAACAACGGAATTGAAGGCAACAACCGAATCCATGACAGGGTCTTCTTCCATGGAGGCAACTGAATTGCATCCCGAGTGGTCCTCTTTAGGTAAGGCCTCTTCTTCCACTATGCATCCCATAGCGACTAACCCATGTTGTGGAATGGTGGTGTAGGTAGAAAGATGGTGCTCCAGGACGGTCAAGGGAAGAAGAGGCAGGAATTTTTCCCAGTTGGGCGGAAATTATTCCTCCACCGGGCAACCAACTTGGAGATTCTCGATGTTGGAAGGACGTGTTTGTAGTTGATCCTTCTCGTGCCAATTGAGCCTCGAGAGACCTGAAGGGACCTTATTCGGTAATGGATATTGAGAGGTAAGACCCAGGTTGTGGTGAGGCCAGAGCTCTGGAGGGGCCTGCGCAGACCAATTCTGCCCCGAAGAGCCTGAATGTTCTCCATCTTGTGTGTGCGCTCGAGAGGTTTTCCCCAAGCATTTGTGTCATCCAAATATATTGTAATAGTTCAGCCCTCGATGGGGATTACCTCATTCTCTTGGCATGGTTGTGCAGAGTACCAAGCGAGCGAAAAAACTGTGAGAGCAAGTTGTGTTTCGAGGCAAGATCAACATAATAATGTTGGGCTCCAGGTGAAAACACCCCATATAAAATTTCAAACACTGTGAAAAGACCAGGAGGACAATGACATTGATGGATATGTTAGCCATTAGTGCAGGAGTGATGTCGATCTCAAGGATCATACTGAAGTTGAGGAGTTGAGCCCAAGCGTCCATTAAGGCCTGACGCATTAAGGCTTGGCCTTCAAGCATGAGAGCCATTGCGACTGGACATGGAGGGAGGGTGGTGGAAAGAGGCTTTAACTGCCCTTGTTATTACCCCATCTAACAACGTGTGTGGCCCATGTGTCACCCCATCCGGGGAGAGGTAGTCCTGTGAAGTCGATTTCTGGAATTTTTGTAGGAGTTGTGAGTCTTTCTTATCCAAGGTGTTAAAGATGAGGATCTCTGCTTAGATGTTGACACCTTCATTGGATAGTTGGTCAGCTACTTTTTTGGCCTCCCTTTTGACGTGTGAGGGAATTATAGTGAAGGGAGGAGGTAGTGAATCTTGTAGTAGGGAGAGAGGACCTGTGAGGCGCCAGCTGGGAGTGATTTTTTCCGGATCCGAGCCTTGGAGAACTTTGGTCGCCATAGAGATGATAAGTTGTGAGTCTCCTTTGATAATTAGGGGCTGCAAATTGAGACGACAAGCTAGTTGGAGGCCTTTTATGAGGCCCCAAAACTCAACTGAGTTGTTTGTGTCATGCCCCAAAAATCATGCTTTGAGGCAATTGATTTTCCCTTCGTTGTCTCTAATGACTGCTCCATAGACATCTTGCCTTGGGTTACCTTTGGAGGCTCCATCAGAATTTAGTTTCTAGAACCCTGAAGGGGGGCAGCTCCAATGAGTGGGAGAGAGGGCTTTAGGGACTGAGGGTTTGGAAAGACTGAGATGTAGACTTGGGTTGTATTTATTCCAAGTGGCGAGAATTTTTAATTCATGAGGGGCATCTGGGAAGTCCTCTAGATTCCAAGGTTGAATTTGAATTGTTTCCCAAATTCTATCAGTGATTATGTCCCAGACATCTGAAAGGAAGGTGGGTTGAGAGTGGAAGATGAGCCTATTTCTTTCTTTCCATAGCTTCCAAATGATAAACCCTGGACTTCTGATAAGCCCCAAATGATAAGCCAGATTCTGTTTAGAATCGGACTTTGATAATCCCCAGGGCCCCAATTTCTTAAGGTGTTTGGGATACTAGTGTTGTCCCGCTTTGTTTTCCTCATGGTGATAGTGGCTTTGTCCCAAATCTGATTACTGGCTTGAAATTGATTAAATAAGTGTTCCATAGTTTCTTCTTGCTGCTGACAAAGATTTGAAAATTGAGGGACCTATAAAGCCCCTTTTTATTAAGTTTTCCCAGGTGAGGAGCCTATTTTGGACCAAGAGCCATAGAAAGGTAGAAACCTTTGGCTAGAGTTTGTTCTTCCAGATTATGTGCCATAAGTGATCTTTTTCATGTTCGTGGAAGTTCTCTTGGATCTTATAGGCTTCCTTGATCGGGAAAGTGCCTGTAGTTGAGTACCCCCAATGAAGTATATCCTTATTCATGTTTATGTTGATTTTCCTGTTACCCAATGTTTCTTGCCAAGGCTACATTTCGACATTGTCTGGTAGATGAAGATCTTGAGGTAGCACTTTCTAGCTGCGCCAAGGGGCATTATTCTAGGCATTAAGCCATAGTTCATCCACTTTTAAATTTATTAGGTCCGAAAGGTAGGTCTGATACGAGGATATGTTTTCTAGTGATTGCAGGGGGGGGAGTTGTTGCTAGGCATCTGTCTAGAACTGTGCACTTTGACCATTTTTCACTTCCCAGAAAGCAAGCTTATGAATGAGTGGGTGATTGTGCCATGCTACATTCCAAATGTTGGAGCCTTGGATCTGATCATCCATTCTTATGAGTTCTTCTTGTTGCAGGCCCATAATGTACTTTTGTCGCGAGAGTTGTGCCCAAAGTTCTTGAGGATATTTGAGCCATCGCCACCAAATTTTTTCTCCCATTACACTGTTCAGTTTCCCAGGGTCGCGGAGCCCAAAGCCCCCTAGGGTTGTGGATTTGCAAAGCTTGTCCTAGCTGACTAAAAACCAGGTTTTTCCTTGTTTGTGTCCATGCCAGAGGAAGTTCCTCTTAAGAGCCCTTATGCTTTTAATGACCATTTGTGGTGCCTATGGGGCTAAGAACATGTAGGTTGGGATGGCTTGAAGCACCGACTTCAGGAGGACAAACCTCGTAGGAAGGTTAAGGGTTTTGAAGGTCCAAGAGCTAAGGTGATTGGAGATAGAAAGGAGAAGGGATTTCCAGGAGGTATTTTTCACTACTAAGTCTGTGATGGGTGGGCCAAGGTATTTGGATGGAAGGGAGCACCTGGGGATTTCCAAGAGACGAGAGATGTGTGGTTGGACTGCTACTGGAATATTGAAGAAGAAGAGTTGTGACTTCTCCATATTAAAGGTGGTTCCAGAGGCTTCGCTGAAGTATGAGAGTATGGTGCGAAGTTTTATCACTTCCCTGGAAGTGGGGGTGTTCAGGAACAGGATATCATCAACAAATTGGATATGAGAGACAACCGATTGGATCCCATGAATAGAGAGGCCCTGTAGGGTTCCATCAGCGACAGAGGCTGAGAGGTACCTCCCCAACCCTTTCGCCATGATCACAAAGAGGAAAGGTGAGAGTGGGTCTCCCTGTTGAATGACTCATGAGGGGGAGAAAGGTTTCGAGGGAACCCCATTAACCAGGATGGAGAAGAAATCATAAGAGGTGAGTTCCATGATCCATTCTATCCAGTCTAAATTGAATCCAAAGGCTAAGAGAACCGAGTACATGTAGTGCCAACTTAGTTTGTCAAAGGCTTTATAAAGATCCAATTTAATGAGCATACCTGGTGTGCGAGTAGTCTTGAGAGAGTGGATGACCTCATGTGCAAGGATTACACTGTCCATGATATGTCGCTCTTCCACATAACCCAAATTCTCCTTGTAGATGATGCAAGGGAGTATAGTTTTGAGCCTGAGTGCTATGACTTTCCTTATGATCTTGTATATGAATTTGCAGAGGGATATTGGTCGGAACTGCTTCGGGTTGGTGACCGGTCTTATTTAGGAATCAAAGTGTGAAAAGTGGAATTAAGAGAAGAGAGCACCTATTTTGAGGCTCTGGATTCCTCCACCAGTAGGCAGACCTTTTCATGGACCATCGGCCAACAGTAGTGGAAAAAATCCATGGTGAAGCCATCTGGTCCTGGGGATTTACCCGATGTCATTTCCTTGATAGCCTGGTCTACTTCAACTTGCATGATAGATATCATAAGGGTTGCATTATGTTCTGTAGTGATTAGGGTGGAGATGTGCTTAATGACCTGTCTTATGGATGGTGTCATGTTCATCGGTGGTTCTGAGAGAAGTTATTTATAGTATCTTACCAGTTCCCCTTCTATGTCTGCATGGTCCATGAGAGTGTTACCCTGTGAGTCCTCAAGATTTGTTATGTGATTGATATGCCTTTTGTGGATCATGGATTGGTGGAAGAACTTTGTATTTTTCTCCCCCTCTTTGAGCCATTGAACCCATGATTTTTTCCTCCATAAGATCTCCTCATGTTTGTGTCTTTCCTCAAGTTGATTTTTTAAGGTGGTTTCTTCTTATAGGAAGGCTTCCGAGTAGACCAAGACCATGGACTCTCATTGTATCTCCTCCATGCATTTTTCTAGGTATTTTCTTGCAAGGAAGATGTCCCAAAAACGTTTTTTTTCCACTCCCTTAGTTGTTGTTTGAAATTCTTCAGGTGCTATTGGAATTTGTACATTCGTGTCCCATGCGCTACTTCTGCATTGGATCACCAGGTATGAGAGAGGTCTTGGAAGTCTGGATGGGTTAGCTAGAATTTATTGAAGCGGAAGGGTTTGAGCTTTGGAGTAGCCAAAGTGTCCACCCAGAGCTGGACTGGCCAATGAACTAAGCCAGCTTTGGGTAGTATGTTTGCCTCAATAACTGGTCCTTAGAGCATTATGTTCTCCAAAATCAGAAAGCAATCTAGGCGACTGGAGATGTGTTGATTCCCTGTGCACTTGTTAGTCCAATTGTAAGGGCCATTCCTGGTCTCTACATCGATTAGGTTAAGGTTGTCTATGAGGTGCCTAAACTTGTGAATATCATGTTCCAAGCGTTTTGTGCCTCTGCTCTTTTCCTCTAAGGTGAGGATGATGTTGAAGTCACCCCCAAATATCCATCGATTTTGCCCTCAAAGAGTATTGATGTATGCCAAATTGTTTATAAAGTATTGTTGTTCCTAGTTGAGTTGAGGACCATAAGCATTTGTTAAGACACATTCTTTACTTGATCCTATGACTCTGTAATTAGTTGTAAGAGTTCCCACCATCAAGAAGGTCAGATCCAGGTCAATGATGGTTGGATTCCAAAGGATGGATAGTCCTCCAGCTTCCCCTCTTGAGTCAGTGTGGGTGAAGTTGCAGTGCCTCCAGCACCTTCTGAAGGTATCCCCTGCGATGCTTCCCACACTTTTTGTTTCCTGAATTAGTACAATATCCAGATTTTATGATTGAATACAGTTTCAAAGAATCTTTTGCTTGGATATTCCATTGAGACCTCTAATGTTCCAATTTATGATCTTCATCATAATTAATTACGAAGGGGGGTGGAAAAATCCTTCTGAGAGGCATTGGATTTTCCCTGAGTTGATCATGAAATCACCCGCCTCTTTGATGAGTTGTTGTGTCGTCTTTTGAACCCTTCTCTTGCTTTCTTTCAGGTTGTCCTTGGGATCTTGGTCGGGCTCTAGTTGTACACTAAGTCGTGAGGTGGCTCCAGCCGTGGAGTCAATGAAGACCTTGTGGAATTTTTTGAGTTGTTCTACTAGAATGGATTGTATTTTTTTGCGGTTGAAGGCATCCTCTAGCTCATTTAGGTCAATGTCTGCAAGTTCCTTTTCATCTATTTGCATTATGATGTTGTCATCCTCCTGGTCTGGGATTGATTTTGTTTGAGCATAGGTTTGGGGGTTCTGTCCTGGGATCTGCTCTAGGATTGGCTCAAGGGTTTGCTTGTCCTTGTTGGTGCCCTTGCCTTGTGCCTTCGGTCTATGTGAATTTTCCATTTCCTTTGCTTCCATTAGCTTGTTGAGGGAATCAAAGACATTTTTGGTCAGAATTTGTTTGTGACCTGTTGGTGTTGCCTTTTTTGCTACATGTTTTTTATGCCCTTGCACCTGGGTGAACCCATCTTGCTAAGGTTACTCTGTTGTTGGTCGCGGTGGGGCGTTGAGAGGGAGTTCATTGAAGAGATGCCCATGTTCATGGAATTTTCGGCACCGGAAGGGGATGTGCTCATAGTCTATGGTCTATTTCCAATCATCATACTGATATTATATGGTAACCGATCCTGAGAGGGATTTAGAGATATTCACATAGACACAGATTCGAGCGTAGGAGGTGTATTTCCTGTGCTTTGTGGCCTTTTAATATTTGACATATCTACCTATCGTGTTGCCAATGCCCGTTAAGATTTCCTCTATCCAAAACTCTTGGGGGAGGGAATACAAATGGATCCAGACAGGGGCACAAGAAAAGTTCTCCTTCTCCAGGAAGAAACAATCTGTCCAGAAGCACAGATAAAGCCCAATCGAGTTGTAGAAATATGGACCATTCTCAAAAACCTTATCCTTGTCCTCCAAGCTATAGAATATTATTGTGAAGAAGCCTTTGGAGCTCAATTGCAGTTCATAGTCCCCTTTCAGGTTCCACTAGTGTTTGATCCATTTTATGAGATATCTATCTGAAGACCAGATTCCTAAAACATTTCCAATCAGGGCATGATATTTCATAAACTGCATGTGTTCTCCTACTCTAGTAGATTTTATTACATATTTCGGTGTCGTTGGTGCTTGTGAGATTCACTTACCTGGTACCAAGTTCCGAGACGCCTTTGGATGCGACGACTCAACTTATGTATCCATAATTTTCCCATTACTTTGTTCTTCTTGCAACAAGTGGTCTCTGAGGTGTGGGGGTGGTTCGAATTAGGGTCGCCTGGCTCTGGCGCCATCCATCTCGTTATCCACCGCATTCCAATATGAGGGGTTTTTCACCCCTCTGTCTGAAGTCATTTTGCGCGGACAGTACCATTCAAAAAAGTGGATGCAGTGCAGTGTTGTTTGTTCCTGAGGGGAGGGTTGACATTGTCGTAGGCATCGCATACAGTGCACAGAAACCCTACATAGAGAAAACTATATTCAGATCCTCCTCACAATATCACTCCTAGCACATGCACCTTTAGTGCAACCCATCGATGCACATATTGATTTCAACAACATCATTGAATTTAAATAGAAATAATATTTTTTTTAAATGTTATCACAGTTAGCGGTGCCCATTGTACATAGATAGAGCATTAGTGTGTATTTTCATATAAACAACACCATTGAGTTTAAAATGGGAGTAATAATTTTTTCCATGGAAATCGTCATGTTTTAAATTCATTCACATGTTGACAATGCATAATTAACAATACCTAACCACTAGTGCTTTTATTAATTTATAAAGCACCATGTGCATACAAAAATTTGTAAAACCTTTTCAATTTCGGAAGGGCACTATTATCATATACGTGTGCTTATACATATGGTTATCGCACCAGTGCGCACTTATTTACTATATACTACGGTATCTTATTTTGTAAAAAACAAATCGTAAGTTTATATCTTATGGTCCCTAGATTTTCTTTTTTCAGGAAAATTATGAAAATTCCAAGGGACAAACAAGGGGAAAACAAATACATGCTAGTAGAGATGTCCAAAAAAGTGTAAAATGAGATTATAAAAGAAATGAACATAATTGCATCGTTGGAGGAGTCATCCCAAAAACAACTTGCATTGGAGGTATGTAATCATTGATTTATTCTTTTATGTACATTGAATTTAATTATTGCGTGAAATACTAATTTTCAATTGTTTTGTTGCAGAAAAGAAAAAAAAATGGAACCCATTCAACACATAAGGCAGGACGATGAGGAAGAAAATGGCCGATTGCAAAGCTTGAGAAAAATAGAACCCATTTAGCACATAAGGTAGGACAATGAGGAAGAAGAGGGTTGATCGCTAAGTTTGTGAGTATTTGTGTTTTCGACCTTACTTAAGATTTCATATTTGTTGTAGTATTTATATTTAAATAATTAATTTACACTCACCCATGGATGTCTTCTAATAGGTGCTAACATACAAGGAAGAGCCAACCGAAGAATTGATCAACAATGGGTTAAATATGGGTTATGAGTATAAGTTTGAGTATCAAGGTTTAATTGAACAATTTGTAAGTAGATTTGTTTAACTTCCCTCATTTTATAATTAATGGAACAACAAGAAACCTTTATATTAATTATATCGACTATGTTTTGTCATAGCATATTAAACATGCAGAAAACAAAGTATGGAGTGCAGCCAACATAAGAGATTTTGAGAGACATCATGCATCACGTCTTCGAAAGAATGTATTGTTTATGAAATAGTCGTTGCTATGACATGTTTTTTTATTTACACAATCATGTATATTCTACTATATTAATGCAGATTTACTTAGTACACTTTATTTCTATGTTTGTAGATGGAATGCAAAGAGGACGAACATAAAAAACAAGTCGATTAAGAAAGAATTAGATTAAATAAACCAAAACACAATATCACCTACAAGTGGTGAATAAATGAGGCATGCACGCAACTTAAGTGATAACAATAGTTCAAGTAATGAATGAGAATCAATATAATTGAATAACACTGCAAGTTGTATGTTTTGGAATATTTGTCTGTGAAAATCAGGGATTGTGTTTAATGTAATCAACATATTGTCCCAATTGCATGAGAACATGTTACCAATAAGTGTAACAATTACATATTAGTTGCATTTTGATTATTGTGGACCTTTACATTGTCTCATTTTGTATGACAACGAGTCTCTTATTCATATATAATAAAATGGGTTTCTTATTTTATTGCATTGTTGAATGTTGCAAAATGTTGTGTTGTTGATTAATTAATATGTGAATGATTTACATTGTTACAAATAGTAGAAGTATAATCCGTTGGACAATGCATTAATGCAATAATTATATCAAAATGCAATAACAAAAATATAAAAAACAATATTATTATAAAAAATATTTGATTTTGAGATGATTAATCTAAAATTTGTAAAAAAAATAATTAATTAAAATATATACATATCAATGCATTGTATTCTTATGAACTCACTAAACATAGTTACCGACTAAATGAGAAATATGACCTTAAAACAAGAACTCGGGCCCAAAAAACCCATATTTTTGCATTAAAAACATCAAAATCAACCCCCAAATCAAAAAGTGGTGCTACCGGTAGCACCATTTTTTCTTGAACGGGGTCAAAATTACAACCTTTTTTCAAACATGGCCTTCAAAACTCAGACAGTAGCTCATAAAAACCTTCAAATCAACACCTAAAAAAAGGATGTTTTTTATTTTTTTTTTCTTTTCAAAACATTAAAATTTGAGATCATTTGAAATCGTATTTTTGTCACTTGGTACCATTAAAACCAAAACCTCAAAATCAACCATCAAATTGAAAAGTACTACTACCAGTAGCACCCATTCTAAAATTAGGCGATGAAAATGACACATTTTTATAATGTTGTAAACTAACTCATCATTACTGTAAACAAAATCATAAAATCAACCCTTAAATGCTTACTTTTAAAATTTTATTATCACTCAAAGCACAAGGTAATACATAATGCCATGAAAATATCACAATATACTTTAAAAATTCAACGTCACTTTTTAATGATTTTTTTACTTATAATAATAAAAAAAGTAAATACAAGTTACATTGAATGAAACATAAATAATTTCTTAAAAGTATTGTTATATTGTCCATATTCAAAACATATGATCTAAGAAATTTTATTATATTATCCATAATAAAAAACATATCATTCATAAAACATAACAAAATATTCATAACTTCCTGTAAGATCATATGTAAGTTCAATGCTCATTTCTAGTTACCATACAAACATCATATGGATAAAAAATGCATAAAATATTTCATACACTTATTTAGATTGACTCATGGTTTCTAAAATGCCATAAGAGTCTACATTGTCTTCAGATGAATGTTTGGATGAAGATGTATATGATCCATACTCGTCTCTATTGTCGATGAATGCACCATATGAGTCTACATGCATGCCCAACATTTCAGATGTCAAATGCCTTTTAGATCTATGACTAGGTTCAACAGACTCGCATATTGCATTTATTTCTTGTGGCAGCAACCTCTTGATAATATTTGTTGTCTTGGAGTGAAGAGTTCCTCTCTTTGTCAAATTGAAGTCATAAACAAGTATGTCCACATCATCTAATTTTAAGAGGTTAGTGCTATGACGAGTTGTATTTTGACCCTTTATTTTTCTCTTCCTATTGACATGTTTCTCAACCACCATCTCTGGCTTGTACACACCATTGAATGGGTGTGTACTTGTTGCATACAAATGCACTTCAATTACAATAACATCATCATTTTCTTTCTTAATTTTTATAACCTTTCCTATCCAGAATGGATAATCATGTGGATCTTGTTGATGATTGCAACTACATGAGACATTCTCCAACTTACAAACCTGAGAGAAAGCCCCTGAGATGGGTGTGTGGTTCATATCTGAGATAGAGATGGAACATAGAGATGGCCTCCTCCTTACATAGAGTTGAGAAGAACTCCATATGATTCTCCTGTGTAACACAGTGAGAAAGGAGATCAACAAAGTTGGATGTGCCTGTGGCTGAGCACAAGGTGAACGTGTGAAATCCCAAAGTGTTGGGTGCATAGTCATGAGAAAAAAAATGAAGATGATGTATTAGCCTCCTCTGAGAAGAAGAGTTGATGAGAAAATTCAAATGACTCTCATGTGTAATGCAATGAGAAAGAATATCTGTTGAGTGGACGTGCATGTGGACGAGCACAGGTGAACGTGATCCTAGTGGCTGAGCACTATTGAAGAAGTGGTTCTTCTATGTAATGAAGTAAGCCATAGATATGGACATCTCTATGGATGTGCCCCTATTGAATTAGAACTAGTGGGTGTATAAGATTCATTTCTATATTGTTCAAGAGTCAGACCTACATGTAACCCTAATTGTAATGTAAAGGGTACAGGTCGGCCCCACCTTAATGTGACTGCTAATTAATGTAAAAGATAATTAATCTGGTTAAATATTAATTATACTATAAGATAGATAGGTTCGACTTGTTCTGCCAATAGACACTTATGTTGACAGGTTCAATCTAGTATAAGTAAAGGTAAAATCCCCATTGAGGAAATATATCTTTCACATGAGTTTGGAAATTTCAGCAAGTACATCTTCTTGGGAAAAATGCACACCTCTCTTGGGTGCTAGTCTTCTAGGGTTTGAGCACTCTCTTGTGTGCTAGGTCTTATTGGTGGTGAAGGTATTTCTCTTGAAGAATATAGCAAAGGATTTTGGCTAGGTTTTCTTCCCTTGTTGAGAAGGGTTTCCCAGGATACTTCTTGTGTTGTTGTGCATGGTGTTTCTTCTTGTGATCTTGGTTGTTGCAACATTATTGGTTATGGTTAAGTGAAATGATAAAATTGTAATGAACTTCATTCTTAATCTTGCTTATTAAAAATCAACATGGTATCAGAGCATAGGTCTTGAATAACCCCTGCACAAGCTTTCAAAAGGCTAAATTGTCCCCCTTTTGCAGTTTTGTACGACCTCTAGGGTCTCTACGTAAATATATATGACCCTCACTTGATCAACCCTTTAACCTCTTTATAAGTGGATGTTGGAGATAAAACTTGGACCAAGTTGTACGACCCTCCTCGGTGCATCTCCAGAGACCTTCAAAATCAAATTCTGAGGATTTTTAGTTTTTGGCCCTAGGGTTTCTAGGGCGCTGAAATTTTCTGCAGAATCTTGAACTTAGATTTCTGGAACTTCTTAAAAAAAACTTTTTTCTTAATACAGCAAGCATTTATGTGACACTATAAAAGTTGATTGTTGACAGTCATAAGTCCAACAAAATCCAAGGTTACTAATTCAACCTAATCATTAGGTTTTCAAAATCCAATTGGCAAGAGTTTGAAGAAACCAAACAAGTGAAGAACAGACCCTTATTAGAAGAGGCTTGATGGAGAAAGCAACATCAGCTCCTGGAAATCAAGGCTTCAGGTCACCCTTGAAGAAGATGACCTTTTGGATGTGGTAACTAAAACCTTAACAGACACAGCTACAAATGTAGAGAAAAAGATAAGAAAGGAAGAAGATGTCAAAGCAAGAAAATTAATCATCTACTCAGTAAGAGATGATCTCTTACCTCGTATTGCCAACCTGAAGAAAACTTATGATATGTATGAAGCATTAAAAGAAATGTTTGAAAGTCACAACACCCTCAAAGCTCTTACCTTGAAGATCCAACTTCAAAGTACCAAGATGACGAAAGGTGACACAGTTGCCATATTCTTTATGAAGATATCAGAGATTAAAGAATAGCTAGAAACCATTGTAGAAATCATGTCTGATAGAGAACTTATATTAACCACTCTCAAAAACCTTCCAAAAAATTGGGAGCCTTTTCTTAAGAGTATCAGTGGAAGAGAAATTCTACCAACCTTCGATCGTCTATGGACAGATTGTACTCAAGAAGAAATTAGACTTAGAAATAGAGGAGTGGAAGACTCCTCAAAAGAAAATCATGCTCTTGCACTTCATACAAAGAAAGGAGGAAAATTCAAAAGAAACTTCAAACAAACATTCAAAGATGAAAAGTCTTCATCAAATCCAGGTTATAATCAAAGAAGAGATGTTTCAGAAATTCAGTGCTTCAGATGTGACAAATATGGAAACTATGCAAGAAATTGTCCAACCAGGAAGAAGGGAAGACAATATGCTTCTACCACTGACATTGATCCAGATCCACCTCAAAATAATGAATATAAGAGAGAGGAGAAGTACTTCCTCTAAAGATAAAACATGACTACAAACTAGGTAAATCAATTGATCTCTAATTTTATAGTTGATTGCATTTTTAATAAATGAAGGATATTGTCCCTAGTATGGGATCCCTCAAAGACTTGGACCATTATCCATGGTATGAGAGTCCAAACCATTTTGATTGTTTAATATGTGAGACAAGAAGAGATGTTGTCCTTAAAGAAGAGATACCCATTCAACATACCGAGAGAATCTCATATGGAGATTGACATTGAGATAACACCTTCTCCCCCTTCAGCGGTTCAGAGGGAGACAGACATTATTCCAACTAATCCAGTTGCTCTAGTTGATATAACCAGAGATATTACAGTGGGGCATAAAAGGCATGCCCATGATCAACCAAACTCTGCTAGAAGATAGAGAGACATACAAGTCCCTCAATGGACACCTTGAGAAAGAAAAAGAGTTTTCAAAACTACCCTTCAGTCACAAGCCACTTCATTGAAGAAACAAAAAGAGAAATAAGTATGGAAAGATGCCATAATAGAAGAATACCAGTGTATCTTAAAGAATGATGTATAAGATATTATTCAGAAACCATAAGGGAAGTCTGTGGTAACTTCCAAGTATAGGAAGCATGCAGTTGATGGAAGTGTCAAGAAATACAAAATTAGAGGACTCTCACAAACAGAGGGAGTTGTCTATGATGAGACACTTGATCCAATAAGACCTATACACTTACATATATACTACCATACATGAGTTGGAAACTATATCAGATGAAT
The DNA here is from genome assembly GCA_009831015.1 of Picea engelmannii. Taxonomy (NCBI): domain Eukaryota; kingdom Viridiplantae; phylum Streptophyta; class Pinopsida; order Pinales; family Pinaceae; genus Picea; species Picea engelmannii. The sequence continues at coordinate 243,999 of ML788373.1, forward strand.
GGATTCTTGATGAGTTTGGGTCTCACTAAGAGTATTGTTGATCCAAAACCTATATTACTACAATGTTGGTGACAAGAGCCTGATTTTTGATAACTTATTCATAAAGCGTCGTTGTTGAAAACAAGCAAGCCTTGACTTATGATTTTTGAGATGAAGGATTTGAGTATGATGCACTACTTCTTGGGAAAAGAAGTATGACAGAGGACCAATGAGATTTTCCTAAGTCAGGGAAAATATACAGTGGGAATATTAAAGAAGTTCAGTATGACATAATGCAAAAACACCGTGATGGATTTGAAGAAAACGAATGATGATTCTTCAGACGAGAGTGATCCACATCTGATTGTACCATTGATGTACCTGGATAACACCAGACCTGATTCATGCCTTGTAATGAATGTTCTTAGACAATCCATGAGCCATCTGAGATAGACTCACTTGATAGCAGTAAAACATATATTGAGATATGCCCCCTGTAACACACCCACTACAGAATTCAAAAAAATTTGGCCTTTTTCATCTTTTCTCAGATGAACAGAATTTTCGAATCCCTTCGGGACCTGATACAAACCCTGCTATCCTTAACCGCACTCATATGATCGGCGGCTATGACCACCGGTCTTATCGGGAAGGTGCTCGTCGACTTTCGTGATTCGGGAAAATCGGGATACATATATTTCCCTTTCTCTCTTGTCTTTCGAAGGGCCAAAACCCGAAACGGGTCTAACCGCTTAACAAGGTTAACAACAAGGTGGAACAAGTTTTCGGAGTTCTACCCTTCGGGGTTTCGCATATCGAAATTTCGAGATATGCAACGTCAGGGGAACTTACTGTTGGGTATCCCGAGTGCCGAAACACCGAAACACCACATCTCGTTTGCATTATTATTATTTTGGGGTTTCGCACTTCGGGCTTTCGGGACTGGCGAGTACAAGAGAAATTACCAATAGGTATCTCGAGTACCGAAATACCGAAATGCCCAATATTATTCACGCTAAGCCATTTCAACATTTCTCCTTTTGGGAATTCGCATTACGTGAGAACAAGAAGTCTCGCTCCTAGGTTTCCCGGAGGCCGAAAACTCCGAGTCATCAAAACTCTAAACCTGCTCCACTATTTTCGGGGTTTCCTCCATCAGGATTTCGAGGTTGGCGAATACATGGGACCCACACTCAGGTACCCCGGGTGCTGAAATACTGAAGTATGATAACTTCTCCACACCCTGTCTTTTCAGGATGTCGCAAGTCGATATTTCGAGACTTGCGAGTATAAGGGAAACTTACCCTTGAGTCTTCCAGGTGCCGAAACGCCGAAATGTCGAACCAAGTCATACTATGCCAATTCAGGATCCCGCGAGTCGGGGTTTCGTATATCGAAACCTCGCTATGCAAGAGGTCGAAGATTCACACTCCTCAGCTACCCGAATGTCGAAAAGCCGATACACCCGCTCTTCATACACTCGACCAAATTCGGGGTTTCACGAATCAGAGTTTCACGATGTGCGCAAACGGGAGGCCTCGCACCTAGATCTTGCGGGAGCCCAAACTCCGAAGTACCAACTCTTAACTCGCGCATCTATTTTGGGATTTCACCCATCGAAATTTCGGGACTGGTGTGCACCAGGGACTTGCCTCTAAGTATTCCAGGTGTCAAAATATCGAATCACTTTAACTTGTCCACACCCCATTATTTCGGGGTTTCATATGTCAGGATTTCGCGAGTCGTGAGGACAAGGGTTCTTACCCTCTAGTTCCCTGGGTGACGAAATGTCGAAACACCTACCGGTTGCCACATGTACTATACAGTTGGACGGTCCATGCACTCCCAAGGGTCTTAGGATCGACGGTCCCGATTTCTTCGTTACTTGCAAAGGTTAGAAAGGGGTCGAGGCATCATCGCATGTGTTCCTTCATTCGATTTTACGGTCCTAACCGACCTCAGATCCTTTGAAAGGATCTCATTCATGCATTTAGCTAGAGGGAGGGTATCCTGGGTACCGAACCACCGAAAGGTCCTAACTCATCCACACGCTGTCACTTCAGGATTTCGCAAGTCAGGATTTCGAGACTTGCGAGTGCAAGGGAACTCGCCCTTGGGTATTCCAAGTATCGAAATGCCAAAATGTTGGATTCTACGAGGACCATTCTCCCTCGTGCAAGATTTTAAGACTTAAACTATAACATCCTCTTTTGAGTCCTCAGGCAATTTACACCAGGTTTTGAAGACCAGACTAGAAGGTCTTCTAGAAGGTAAGGGAGTGGTCTCGAAAGGGTTCCTTCATGGGGAAATCTATCCAAGGCTTTAGGTAAGACCAACACGGGAACAAATCTCCTGAGAGCAGACTTGAAAAATTTGTATTAGTTCAATATATATATATATATATATATAAACATAAGCCATACGGGGTCTTTCTAGTAAAAGCATGCAGCCATCATTTCTGATCAAAACACCATGCAGACAGTCTTATACTGAAACCATTCATAATTGCACAGACTATGAGCATACATGTCAACATATAAATTTCAAGATACAAGACATAAAACACTTATCAGAAAAACATCGGGTTTGATGCAACTACTGAGAGGGGTGATCGTTTCCACCCAACCGTAGGCTCAGCGACTCCCAACGGATTTACCACTAGCCACCCCCGAGATAGACCACGATGTTGGAGACTCTCTGTCTTTGTTCTTCAGTGATCGAGAACGAAGGTTACTCTCCTTCTTCTCTGTTATCTCTCACTCTGTATTTTGTTCCAGAGTTTTTTCAATCTCTTTCCTACGATCCCCCCCCACGTTCGTCTCCTCCCACACCTTTTACCTACCCTTTCTTTTTCAGAGAGGTTGTGTGTGGCACAAATTTCCCTGCGGTGGTCAGGTTTGAGGCCTCTACGAATGGGCAGTTCACCCCCATCCCTCATTAACTCATGAGGAGCCTCTTCACCTACCATTCTGGCGAGTAATTCATTTCGGGGCCAGCAAGTCACTCTTGGTTCTCCGGGCCAGTGAAGACCAAATACGGTTTGGTTCGGTGGAATTTAATGCCACCATTCCAGGTGCCTTCAACCACCTTTCTTCGGCCATCGTGGTCTCTTTTTCAGCACATCCCCCTCCCAGAAGTCCTGCAAGATATATATACATATAATGTTAATTTACATTCGTCAACCTTGTATACTAAGGTCCATTCAAAATCACACATTCACATCTTTGAGTTTGCCACAGTTCTTGGCCAGCATAATTATTTTTACAGACTGGGGGAAACAGGGTGTTACACCCCCAGTGTGAACTTGAGTTTGCAGGATATGCAGATACAGATTGAGCAGAGAGTACAGTGGACCAGAAGAGAACATATGGTTGTTGTCTTACCATAAAAGTTGTCATGGTTTCCTAATGCAGCAGGAAATGAAATCTTTGTGGCCTTGAATACCACATAAGCAGAGTATGTATCATTTAGTGTGTGAAGCAGTATGGCTTCACAAGATTTTGACAGATTTACTTGATCATGAGATGGATCCTATGATGATAACCAGAGTTGTGTGTAAATCTCTTTGAGAACCCAGTGTTTCATGATAGATCGAAACATGTTAAGATAAAACATCACTATATTAGAAATATGATGCAAAGGAAAATAGTACGCGTGCAATACCTTCCTACACATGAGCAAATTGCAAACATCTTCACCAAATTAACCTGGTGAAGAATACCTCACTAGTTGAGAGGGAGTGTTGATGACTACAGCCAAGATAAAATTCAAAGTACATCCGTGTGAGACTTGGCATGATGAAGAATGCCTCCCTAGCTAAGAGGGAGTGTTGATGATTACATCTATGTGAGACATTGTCCATATTACAAACCTGAGAGAAAGCCCCTGAGAGGGGTGTGTGGTTCCTATCTGAAAAAGATATGGAACGTAGAGATGGCCTCCTCCTTACAGAGAGTTGAGAAGAACTCAAGATTATTCTCATGTGTAACACAGTGAGAAAGGAGAACTGCAGAGTTGGACGTGCATGTGGTTGAGCATAAGGTGAACGTTTGAAATCCCAAAGTGTTGGGTGCATCGTCATGAGAACAGAAATGAAGATGATGTATTAGCCTCCTCTTAGTAGAAGAGTTGATGAGAAACTCCATATGATTCTCATGTGTAACACAATGGGAAATAATATATGTTGAGTGGACGTGTCTGTGGACGAGCACATGTGAACGTGATCCTAGTGGTTGAGAACTAGTGAAGAAGTGGTTCTTATGTGTAATACAGTGAGCCATAGATATGGACATCCCTATGGATGTGCCCCTAGTGGATGAGTACTAGTGGGTGTATAATATCCCTTGCTATATTGTTCAAGAGTCAGACCTACCTGTAACCATAATTGTAATGTAAAGGGTACAGGTCGGCCCCACCTTAATGTGACTTGTAATTAATGTAAAAGATAATTAATCTAGTTAAATATTAATTATATTATAAGATAGAGAGGTCATCCATGTTGTGCCAATAGACACTTTTGTTGACAGATTCAGTCTAGTATAAGTAAAGGTAAAATCCCCATTGAGGAAATATATCTTTCATGTGAGTTTGGAAATTTTAGCAAGTACATCTTCTTGGGAAAAGTGTGCACCTCTCTTGGGTGCTAGTCTTCTAGGGTTAGAGAACCCTCTTGTGTGCAAGGTCTTATTGGTGGTGAAGGTCTTTCTCTTGAATAATATAGCAAAGGATTTTGGTTGGTTTTTCTTCCCTTGTTGAGAAGGGTTTCCCAGGATACTTCTTGTGTTCTTGTGCATGGTGTTTCTTCTTTTGATATTGGTTGTTGCAACATTATTGGTTATGGTTAAGTGAAATGATAAAATTGGAATGAACTTCATGCTTAACCTTGCTTATTAAAAATCAACAGATCTTCAATCGCTAAAATTGCAATCATGCTACCCTCCTTAATATATTGTATTGAACCCCTGTAAAGGTCTTCCATGGATTTACGTTATGCACATGACCTTCACGAACCAATATACATTTATCTTTCCTTTGCTTGTGTAAACTCAATAGCACCTTGAGATTCCTGTTGAATTTCAACAATGTTTGTTTCTACATATTCGTTTGGCATATTTTGTGGCTAGTGAAATGGAGTCCTCAACATTATATCTTCATTTGTTGAGTTTGAAATTATTTCACTTTGGTTATTGAAAAAAGACTCTCACCAAACAGAATCAGCAACATCAAAGTACGCATATGTATCCTTAATGGACTTTTTTATTTCTTCCAGGCATTCAGAATAATTTACATCTCTATTACGCCTTCGTCCATTATGGATTTCAGCAACTGATTGTAAAAATAATAAATTTGATGCAAAAATTGGACGATTTGGAATGAACTTCAAAAATGATAAACCTTATGAAGGCCCCCATTATGTAGTAGTTGAATACTTATTTCCCCATATAAGTGTTTTCCCATCAATTTTTTTGAAACAAAATTGATGTTGGAAGCTAATGTCATTAAGTTGTTCAATACATTTTTCTTCACAATGCGATCCCTGAATAAATCTTTGCATGTCAACAGTTTCTTCTAATATATGAAAAACATGCTCTGGAATGTATGTTTTCTTAATACATTCAATCAATGATGGTAGACTTCCAACATTTTTCCTCTTCAATGTTACTGAAAAATGACTGAACATTTGATCAATATGATCATGAGTGTGTCCAACAAGAAGGAAAGCAACCTTCACCTTTTGAAAGATTCTTATTTCAACAAGGATGCTTAGATATCCAAACACAATTTGATTTTTATTTTCATGACTAGTTTTGTCCAACTGTAGATAGAGAACTTGAGGAAGATTTCTAGACCAGTGAGTGAGCACATGATGAATTACGGTGATGGTTAGATTTAAATCATTATGAATATTTGGAGTTGTGAAGTAAACCCTTGGACACATTTTTCCATTGAAAACCATACAAACAACCAAGTGAAATTGAATGAAATTATCTTCCTGTAAATTTTTGGGTGTACGGACAAAAAGTGGTAGAAGTGTTTTCTTCTGGTCCATGTCATCAATTATCATACCTAAATATTTGTTTGGAGCATCATAACACTTCTTCTGATGTTTGTACAACTTTTGTCTCTCACTTGATTATTGATTCTTATGTTCTTGAAGTGCTTTGACTATGGAATCTTCACATGACGTAAAATGAAAATATTGATCATATGTTTTCATAGTTGATAACTATTCAAGTTAAAAAAAAAAATAGTAAATACATACCTCTTTCTGCCCCTTCAGATTTTTCTCTTATTGATTTAAGAGTAGCACATATACTACAAATCCCCATCCTTGACTTCTTAGGAATACGGACATTGTCGAATTGTTTCTTCCATATTCTTGTAAAATATGAATATGTAATAAAATTACCATTTCCTTCAACACCTTTAGCATATCCTTTGTACAAGTTGTAGATTTACCTCCTTGAAAAATTATCTGGAATATGTATTGTGTCTCTATCTGGCATACACTCTCCATGTTTGGAAAATAATTCATGCATCCATGACAATGTAGTGTTTGTGAATGGCCCACTCTCTCGTCCATGATGTACCTTTGAATAAAATGATGGATCTTTTTCCAACCTTATCTGGATTCTTGATAGAAATAGATTACCAATTGAGTGGATTTTTTTGAAAGCCTTTCTGCAAAGTAAAATATTCCCAATGCGATAATCATATCATGTATTGGTGGATACCATGCACCCCATCAAACATGAATTTTGCATGCTCTTATTCATTGACAAATATGTCTTCATTTTATTCAAGGCATACATGTAGTCCATTATTTTCAAACAATTATTTTGACAACATTCACTTGAAATCAATTCACTTATGGAAATTGATTTAGTGAGAAATTATTTCATAGACCTTGTATAACTAGAATGATTTGGATTGATATAAAAAGGTCTAATCCTGGTCCTAGACACAATGTTTCTTTGCAATGTCTCCACTATTTCATCATCCTCACTAGAAGGATTTTCCTTATCACCATGAGTATCAAGCAAAACATTGTCAGGAGACTGAACTAGAGAATGTCGATCACCTTGATTTGTTGCAGCTGAATGATTGAGAACATCATCATCAACATAATCATTTGGAGGAAAATGATCATCAACGTTGTGTCCACCATTGACATAATCATCTTCATTACTTTCAAAATCCCCACTTGAGTGAAAATTTTCACCATCTCACTTAGTGCATTGAAAACCTTCATCAGTATCTTAAAAATCCTCACTTGAAGGAAAATCAACATCAACACTGTTGATTTTTAATTTATCACTCGGAAACGAGTGACCACCAATGGCGTAATCATCTTCACTATTTTGAAAATCACCACTTGAGAGATATTCTTCATCATCCTCATTACTGGCTTGAAAATCCTCACTTGCAGGAAAATCTTCATTATCCACATCGATACCTTGAAAATCCTCACTTGGAGGGAAATCATCGGCACCAACATTGCTTCTTTTAAATTCCTCATTCGAGAAAGCTTATCCATCATTGCCATGATCGTCATCATTACTTTAAAAATCCCCACTTGGAGGGAATTATTATTCATCCTCATTTGTGCCTTTGAAATCCTCACTTGGAGGAAACTCTTCATCAGTACCTTCAAAATCCTCACTTGGAGGAAATTCATAATCACCAACATTGTTTTTAAAATTTCCACTTGAGGGAATTTTTCTATCATTTTCATTGGTGCCTTGGAAATCTTCATCGGTACCTTGAAACTCCTCACTTGGAGGAAAATTTGCATCCCAATCATTTAAACGTTGATCATAGTCTCCACTTTGACCTACATTTTGATTATTTTCATTACTATTAAATTGCTGACTAGATTTATCACCATCATATTCCTGCTCTTCATCATTGGTGCCTTCAAAGTCCTCTAATTTAGGACTTTCATGAGGAACATGTTGAATAAAATTGCTTGCACTATGATCAAGATTATGACTAGCTGAAAAATACAATGCCTCATTTTCATTACAAACATTCCTATGGCATTTCCTCATCCCAACAGAAGAGGTATGTGAACAATTTGTTGATGTCTGAGAAATAAAATATTATTTATCTGACGAAGCCATCCCTTCTCTCTAAGAACATAAAATGATACAAATACTCACTCTCCCTATGACATTATTATAACATGCATAATGA
>ML788373.1:256680-275991 GCA_009831015.1 Picea engelmannii
ATATGAAAGAAAATGATAATTTTTTATAAAATTTAGACTTTTTTTGTTCAATTATGTCCATAAAAATGTTTTATTTGACATGTTATTTTAAGGAATATGTACCAAAATGTATAGGTTTTTTATTATATATGGTTATAAAATGTATATTTTTTTGCTAAATATTCAAAAATAGTGTTATTTAACTACAAAAAATTTTTTATTATTGAAGTAAGGGTAAACAATGTGTTAAAAATGATTGTTTTCAGTATATTTAAAAAGTATGGAACAATAAATTAATTAAGGAGGCAAAATTATAAGAAAAATCGTAAATTCAAAAAAGTAAATGGTAAAAAATATTTTTAAGATTGAAAGAAGCATGAAAAATGACTAAAAACGACGTTGAATAAAAAATATATATATTTAGAAAACATTGAAAATAGAAGAAAAATAAGCATAAAAAAAATTAATGTGGAAACATTGTGGATCGAAAAATTTAAAATATCGAAAACCACCTAAAAACGAAGGGGGGGTGCTACCGGTAGCACCATTTTTAAAAACAGGGTAAAAAATTGGACCCAAAAAAAAATAAGAACTCTGTAAAGTTCTCGTTAAAACGGTGTGTGTGATAATATAGAAAACGATGCATTTTAAGGGGTTATACGCACTAGTGTCTATTGATTATATGGAAGCATCGGTGCCAAATATTGAGAAAAAACATTGTTCATTAAACGATATAACATACGATTATATTTATCGTTTCAAAATTTTATGATGTGTATGTTTGCAATACACATTGGTGCTTTAAATATAATATATGCACATGTGCTTAGTAACAAAGAATGGCACTGAAATTTCACCTCGAATATTCAAAATTTCACTACCCTTTGGTGAACAGGGTAATACAAGAACTAACATGTATGAATTATACAAGCACTGGGACGCACATAAAATTAAAAAACAATGGTGCATACATAAACTTAGTAAGCCCCAGTGTTTCATTGGTGTTACATACAATGAAATGTGTAAAAATTGTAAGAGCATTGGTGTTACATACAATGAAATGGTGAATCCAATGCGTAATAACTATAAGAGCACCAATGCTTTTTAGTTTATGTACACATTGATGCATTTTGAGGAAGAGCACACTAATGCACTTTAACAATAAAAGCACTAAAAAAAAATCCCCGCTACAACCTTCACTTGCCCAATTTTTTTTAAGTATATGGAACATCCATTAAAACCTCCACTAAAACCTTCGCTTCAAATAACAAATATTGTAGGGGAGGATTTTTTGAAAATTTTATCAAATCTTGTAACACTAAAAACCTATGCTATAAGGTGTTTTTTTGCAGTGTGACAAAGAATGACACAACAAGGTATAGATAAGTCTCACAATAAAGTTTATATGCTTGCAATCAAGACTTCTCACTACATTGCCCTTCCATTTACCAATCTTTCCATGCTTATCGTTTAGCTTTTGGAGTTCAAAACAATCAATCATTTAACACAAACTTGCAGTATGTTGTTACTTTGTTAAACACATCATAATGTGTGTGCCATGTGCTTGAATGTATTACTATATTCCATTTTCACGCCATATTATATTTTCCATTACATCGTTAATGTGAAACTTTAGTCATTTCTCCATTTGATAATCTAGCACCCAACCCCTTAGCGCCATTGAATGATCATTAGTTAGAAAGTAATAGAATTGCTTCCACAATGCCAATCTTATTATTAAAGCTTACACAACCTACGCACTTGCATGCATTTAAAACATGTTAAAACCATTTCAATCTCTTCAAATCTACAAGTTGCAAATCAATAATCAATAATGAAAGAAAGTACATAAAAGTTATCAATTGTCATTCTTATGCAAGAAGCAAGAAGATGAGAATGGCTCGATGACAAGGACATGAAAATGCCCAAAATCAACATAGTGTCAATGACATAAACACTCCATATTAGAAAATTCCTCATAGAAATATATGCGCTTGTAAATTGGACCAATGGTTTCTAAGATGAGATTGTATCCTATATATTTTTGTAATTCCTTATGGGTTTGTCAAGAAAATCATGAAAAATAGAAATCTCATAAACTTGTTAAGATTGTGTTGAGCCTACTCCAGAAATTTCATAAATTCTTGATTAGCAAGTCAACCTAGTAAACTATTTGACCCTTTTTCATTTTTTTTTCTATTACATAAATATGATTTACTAGGATCGAGGTTGAAGACTTGTAGCCATAAAGTCTAACAAGAATGACAATTGCATTCTATCTATGGTGTTTGAAATTTGACTTTTTTTTTAAATGGATAAAAAACCACACATTTTTCCATTTAGTTCATAGACTTATTAACCTTGTAAGCAATACAATTTTACCTATTTTTCAAATGTTTATAGTCATCCATATATAATGTTCCTAATCAATTTTGAAGAGTTTGAAAATAAATCTTATTAATCTGTTGTTTAATTACACACTCCTAATTTTAATTCAAATAGCATGCTACTCTATATCATAATATACAACTACAAAATGTAGAACCAAAAAATTACACCTAACTAACACATACCAATCTTATTAATGTGTTGTTTAATTACACGGTCCTAATTTCAATTCAAATAACATGCTATTCTAGATCACAATATGCAACTACAATATTGTGACTATGCTCACTAACACAATCCTAAAATAAGTCCACGAGACCTTGCAAGATCAATTGGTGCAATAATCAAAACTTCTTATATTCGCTAGATTGAGTCTGATTAATATATATATTGGTTGGGTTAAATTTAAAGGATGTATTTCAATGAACTGAATGAACATTCAAAACATAGATTATAATAAAATGTTAAATCATGTGATAGGATTACATTATTACATCCATGTTCAAATGAAGTGCCTATATGTCAACACCCTAATAGATGCTTACCATTTTTTTATGAAGCTCAAGGTAAATCAAATGAGCATAAAAAGGAGTCCAATGGAGATCCCTCTATAAATAAATTACAATGCATGCCACACTGCAAAGACAATCATTGTCAAAATTAATGTTTATAATGTCAACATAAGGGATTGAAATGGAGAAAGGATTTAAAGTAATTCCTATTTGTGCTTGATTGACATTACAGTATACAAAATTTATTATGTAACACTATCTTGTATGTTTCTTATATCACATGAGTGGAGCACCCATGCTATATGTATTCTTCTCTCTAGAATCACAAGTTGGATAAGTCATGTACTACTATGAAACTTAGGTGTTTTTTCTCTTTGAATGTTCTTCTTGTCATACCCATACTCTTTCATAGATGCTTGTGTATTTAGTCTTCAATGGAGGGTGTCTTTGAATTTGATCCACAATTGATGAAGATGATCACATCATTGAGGATATTGCAACACTCACTATCTATAAGAAGACTTCACGGAAAAATCAAGGCACTATGCAATCCTACAAGGCACTATGCAATCCTACAAAACATGCATATAAAAAAAAAACATTAAACATCACTATATCAACGTATTTTACATCACTTTAGTAGCTATTGTGCCACTTTTTCAAACATAAAGTTCACCTCAACATCGCTTTTATTTTGAAAATTTTCATCATAACAACATGAAAGGACATTTCAACCACTTAAGGAAAGTGCCAACAAAGCATGTTGGTGTGGTTTTTAACATTTTGGATTGATGACATGTATGCCTAGTTAACATTAGACATCGTTGAAGAGACATTTCTATCAATAAGACAACTCCCAAAGGATCTTCATGTCAATATTGAGTATGTTATGAAAATTACAACTTTTAAATGTCGCTAAAGCAACAAATTTATAGTAATGTTACAAAATGTTGTTTTAGGGTTTTGCCAATTGTCCAAAGGCCAAAAGCAACATTTAATACATTCAAACTTTGTTTTTAGACACCAAATGCAATTGTTTGTTTACAATTGTATATCTTTCGCATTGGTTTGGAATTTTCATGTGTTATCTCACATTGATTTGGAATTTTCATATGTGTGCTATCTTTCATATTGATTTGGAATTTTCATGTTTGTATTTAAACACACATACATACAAATATATTAATCATTAATATTTTTTTTCTTTGACAAAATATTAGCAATAATAAAGAGGTATTTGATTAGGCAATAGCTTTTTCTATGACAATATATTGTTTCTGTGACATTAAAGAGAACCTCAACATATATTGATAGGTACGGAGTGAGAAGAGCATACAAAGAAAATGGATAAACAACAAAGAGTGTGTCAAAAATGAAAAAGATAACAAGACACCAAAGCAAATTTAAAGACAAATCTCTTAACGTACAATGCACTCACAACATCGAATAGAACAAGAAATTAAGGCAAACAAAAATTATCTATATCTAATATTATTTTATGGGGAATAATATTCAAGTGTTTATCCAAATTTTCAATTTGGAAAGTAGCCATTATCAAAATAAATTATCCCCTTTAATTATAATGCCAATGATACATTTTACTTCGTCTATACATTTGTTGTCAACACCCATTTTAACATATAATGTGAATTAACCAAGCATTTTGTTCCAAACTTTGAAATAATGAGGAATGAGAAAATATAAATATGGATGACTTAATCCAAACCATATGTTTTATTTTCATCCCACGAGAGTATGACACATTTTAATAAACAATGTGAAGATTCATTCAACATTTGCAATGTTTTTAGCATAGATTCATGCGCACTATTTTTCATGGGATTGTTGTTTTTGCATGTTCCATTCCATGTGGGAACATTATCCTAACCAATGGATCTATGGTTACATTGATTTCAACGACGATATAGGGAAAACAATATGGTGCATTGATTTTGGCAACAATATAGTGAAAAATGATCATTGAACCTTGACCATTCTCTTTCATCAGTGGGTATTGTTTTTTTTTTTTAAGAAACTGAAAAGATTTTATATATAAAGGAAGTTGCACCGAAGAAAAACAACGGTCAAAATAGATACAAAAATTGGCTCAAATATGTTTGAGTCCTCTACTACCGATCTAACATCAAAAATACTATACATCTCCTTATACATTCGAGCAAACTTGTTGCTATATATTTTGACAAATTGACCAAGCAAAGAGATGCAATGAAAATACATATTTTAAACAACAGATTCATTATCAGGTGTTTCTTGGAATTCACCATGGATGGGTTCGTGATCTTCGATTTCCATTGGAACCATTTCTCAGTCTCCCTATGTCTCTTCTGGATTCTCTGTCTGGGGATATGTAGCCAATTGATTGTTTGACCCTTAATTGGACTGTTGGGGCATTGTGATGGCTTTGAGTTTTTTGCATTCATGATCCAAAGTGTCCACACGCTGCAAGAGTGTCCCAACATTTTGCTCGAGGACATTGGTTCTTTGTATCTCTCGTTCCAAGGTTTCAACTGGATGAAGCAGTGTCATAATTGTCTATGCATGACCACTTATGTTGTTGTCAACTTGATTAAAAATCAGAATGCTACCTGTTAGGGTCCTATGATATAGTCATTTGTTCTCTAGTTACCTATTTGGAGATTTTCTCTGATCATTTTGAGAATGTTTGCATGATAAGAAGCTCAGGAGTAACGGTCCAGTGGTGTATCTTGTGTTTCAAAGAGGTGTCCAGGTATATCCAAAGTTGGCAAGTGATGGTTTGAAACTCTTGAATGTAAAAGGTCAAAGAAATAGCTTTTGGCAGCTAAGGGTAAAATTTTTATGTGTTGTTAGCTGTCGAAAGTTCCCAGTTTCAACAGCTAAAAAGGCAGGCGTGAGGTGTTGTTAGTTGCCGAAAGCGTAGAATTTTTCCAACGGTTAGCCTATCCCATTGGACTCTCAAACCATCGGTAGTACACACGTCATCATCTTAAGTGCTGCTGAAATCATCTCCAGATATGATTTGCTTGGTCTCAATCATTTATTTTGGTTTGTATTCATTATTTGATGAAGGATTTGAAACCCTAAGATGTGTATTCGAAACCCTGCCATCATCAGCAGTCATTGACATGATCTCCTCGTGAGAGAAACCATCACTGTCTGAGTTGGTGTTAAATAAACATTATGATCTAAGTTATTCCTTGTTGGCATTTTTAAAATTTTTCCATCCAAAACATTTGCTTGTCTCACAAATTTCCCTCATCCGTCTTTCCTTCCTCCTTTTTCCTAGTGCTGGTCTCCCATCCATCAACCCAAATTTTAGTTTCTTCAAGGTATTAACATGCTTTTTGCATATGTCTACTGGAGGAGCATTACTTAGGAGGGAGCTGCAAGATATTTCCTATCTGGAATCTCATCCAGAGATTTGTAAAATGTTCAAGGATGTAGGTTGCTACAGGTTTTGTGAAAAATTACAAGGGTATCATCAGGGAATTGCAGAGGCATTTGCCAAAATATTTGATGGAGCTAAAGTGCAATTGGGTCCTCTGGAAATGGAGATAGATGAGGCAAGTATTGTTGCAGCAACTGAGATGCCTAGAGAGGGTGAGAGGTGGTTCAAGACCACTGCCATTAAAGACATTGAATTTAGATCTTACCTTAAGCCAGAATTCCATAGCATTATTTGGCAAAGGGACGTTCCCAAGAATTACTTGGAAGACAAATGGCAGAAATTGTTGAAGGTTATTCAGGTGTACATAATGTGTGAAGGGAGGTATGGCAGGGTCATGTTGTATCATTTCAAGATTATCAATCATTTCATAGGCATAAACCCTCTAAATTTTCCTCATTATCTTCATAGGAGCCTCACCAAGATGGCATAAAAATTCCAAGCTAAACCTGAGAAAGCAAACAGTAGATTGTTCCATCATGGTGTTATTAAGCTTATAGTTATGGAGGAACTCCAGAGAAGAGAGAAGACATGGGACTATCTCCTATTTTGGGGAGAATTTGAGCAATAGATCCATCCTAAAGGTAAGAAGACACCTACAAAGAAGTCATCTACACCAAAGAGCAGTAAGAGAAAGAGAAGGGCTATGTCACCAGTTCAGACAGAACAACCAACCCCTTCACCCAGCTCTAAGAAGGAAAAAAAGAAGCCTAATTTTGATCAGGGAATAGAGGGCCAGAGCGGTGTTGTTGATAAAAACATCTTGAATTTGCCATATTCAAATTTTGAGTCTGAACCACCCATGGAGGAGAGAGAGGAAACTGAAGTTGAAGCTGCATCAATTGAGGTACCTAAGACATCAACAAAAAAGAAGATTAGTAAAGCATCCAAGATTCAAAAGTTGAAAGAGAAAGTAACAGAGATTGGCTTGTTAGAAAGAGTCATCAAATCTCAGAATCAGGCTATGAAAAGAACATCTGATGAGGTAAGAGACTCATTTAAAAAGTTATCTCTGATGCATGTAGCTCTAGAAAGGAAGAATAAAAGATTGTCTAAGAAAAACCAGAAACTTTACCAAATGATCAAGTTCTTGAGGTTTAAACTAGCATGTAGAAAACCTAAACCAAGAGCTCTTATCGGTTTAGAAGCATTGGTTTAAGTTGCTATGGACCTAAACAAGGAATCCTAAGAGTTAGACAGAGTAAAAGAATCAAATTTTGCAATTTTGAACGGTTTTGGAAAACTCGGGACTTTTGGCAGCTTATTTTGGTCCACAGAGGTGTTGTTAGTTGTCGAATCCCCTGACTTTCGATAGCTAAATCGACTATGTTCTATACATGTTAGCTGTCGAAAGTATAGAGATGGACAGAATGACAATATGTTCTCCCAGATCAGATCCATTTGTTGCCATATCACTCGAGGAGACTTGCATATGCGTCCCAACTCCAAAATATATGAGAAGGTATGTCTTTTTCAGATTTTAAGGCAAATACAAAGGAGAAAGGCTCAAAGATGATTCCATTTTGGTTGAAGATAATTGATTCATGGCTCAGATGTCAGTGAAATATTTCAAACAGTCCTATCATCATCCAGCAAGGCTATGCAGATGTCAAAGACTATAGTGTTGATAGGGATTCAATCACTTATGAATAGGATATATCTCCTAGAATTTTGTAATAGGATAGATTTTATAAACACTTGTAATTTTCAGATCCATCATCTAAAACTAGTTTGTATATATTATTTAAGCCCAGAGAAAAAACAGTCCAAGGGGGGATTAGTCAGATCTGAAGGGAAGTATAGTGTGAAAATATCACCGTCTGTTGTAAGGATGCTCAACAGGATGTAAGTGACTTTTTGGATGAATACAAAGGCTTGTGTTCCCAGATTTTTGTGTCATGATCATGTGGTGAAGTACCTCTTTATGTAACCTGTTATTATCTTATCTCACATATTGTTTTCTTTCCTTATCGTTTATAAGAAGATTATGTTTCGGTATTTGTCTTAGACACCCTGATCTGGCTTAAAAAGATATTTATGTTTTCTTCTAAAAATTGGATGTAGAATTGAAATAAGATCTGCTCTGCATTTAAATTGGACCCTAATCTATACTTATTTTCCATTTCACAAACTCAAAGGATCCACTGACATTGTTACCTTTCCTTGTTACATTTTGTCTCAGCTATTCATTCATTTTGTCATCTTTAACCTCTTGACTCCATTTTTGTCCAATGGCCCTCTTCTGATGTCTCAACCAAAAACTCTAAAAACAAACCTTTTGTCCTCATAGCTAGCCTAACATCCCATACAAAAAAATATAAATCTGAAGAAGAGATCCCTCTCTAAGTCTTGGAGGGCTAGATCCAAGACTCGAAGTGGTTTTGTGGTTACCCCTGTCGATTTCCTCCTCAACTTGGGAAATTACAGGGTGTTAACACTACCCTCGGCCATGTCTCCGTTCCTATGCAGGATGCGCTTTATATCGCTTTAGGATGGATCCATGATGAGAAATATAACCCTTGAATTTCAAAAAGAAAACCGATTGTAATTCGTGATGTTGAAACCCCACAAAAAATTGTAACAAACCCGCCACTTGAAGGGAAGGGGCCCCAAAAGAGCCTTGTAATAATTAAAATTCCTCTTCACTATTGTCGTTGAAAGAGTCTCTTCTTTATGGTATTTCCAATACAGTGGGAGCTTCCCACGTTGTCCCCCAGGGGCTGCCCGGGACTGATGCCACCATTGTCAATCTTGACCTGGAACCAGAAGGAAAGAAGAGAATGAGAGAGGCCAACAAACTCGTTGAGGAAAGAGTCAAGAGAAGACCCAAAAAACATGGAATGTCTACAAGAATTTCCTAACTCCCAACCAAAAATCAAAAGAGAAGGATGAACCTTATGCATAAAACAATTAGCCCCAAAGAAAATAGGTTTATACTTTCGAAACTTGTACCAGCACACACAATCTAGTTTCCAACCAAGGTCCAAATGAACAGATCGAATCCCAAGCACAGAAAAGGGAAACATTGGAAACAAGGTTGAACTTTCGTGGCACAAGACAGGAGAGCCAATAGGTCGGAGAGGAAGGCAAAAAGGACAAAACCCAGTCATGGGAAAGGGAATTAGGCTTGGCTCGAAACCAACAAAGGAGAGGAAGACAAACCAAAGAAGGGACAACAATCTTGCAAGAGGAGAGATTCTGAAATCTCAAGTTTATGACAAATTTTACCCAAATCCCATCCAAGGACCATGTGAACAAGTCGAACCCCGAGCTAATTAGAAGTAGATATTTCCCCAAATCCAAAAACAAGAGGCCTGGAATTAATCAATAAATGAAAAATTGGGCGATGACAACCTACCAGGTTGATAGAATGGAACCTGAGCTTGCCCGATGAAAGAAAAAAACAACCATCAAACTAAAACTGGACAAATCGAGGAGTCTCACAAAGCTACTTGAGAAAAATTAGCCTGTCCATCGTGTCGAGACCTGGAAGATCGAACCCACATGCGCTGGAGTGAATGTTGTTAGAATATGAATGGATGTTCTCGTTTTACCATTGACAATATCACTATTGTCACCCAACCATAGGCCGAAGCCACCCTCTGAGCACCTTGACCTTGACAGAGAGAAGAATCTTGGTAGCAATCCAATAGCCAAGCAAGGCTAATGCACCAAGAAAGAAGTAACCAAAGTTTATTAGAGAGTCCAACCCAAAACTGGTGCAACACCTTCCTCGGAACTTGTGCACAAGACTGCCAGACTGTTGTGCACACAAGTGACTTTTTGCAATTCTGAGAAGTGTGTCAAATGAGAGATTGGTGCCCTGTATTTATAGTATTCCTGGCAGGCTTGCCTGCGCTGACTTCTCATTCTGGGTACTAATTAATTCATATAAATTATCTCTCTTCAGTCGACATCTCTTCTAGGGTTACATTCATTTTTTTTCTTTCTTCCGGAACATTATAATCTTGCTGAAGGTCACAATGGAGGTTCATACATCCCGAAGCTACCATAATATCAACACTCCCTCCTAGCTAGGGAGGTATGGTATTGAGAACAAACAGACCATTCAACTGGTAGCATTATGAGCACCGTCATTATTATCCAACTGGATAATCTCCATGACAACAGGTACAATATCAATTGATAGAACACAATTGTGTTTATCCATGGTAGTACACAACTACTCAAACTATGATACATAGTCACAAACAGTGGAACATATCCACCACAGTAGCATATCTCTAACATCTGGAGACATGCAGTCTCCATAAAAATCATATGTTATCAACCTGCACAGAAAATATTGTTATGATATAAACTGAATCATCTGGGCCATTCTTTCACTCACATCTGTGAGATCTAAAAGATCATCTTCCCTCAGATTAGAACATCAATGATGGGCTATCTAGACTATTCTTCTCAAGAAAGGAAGAATAATTATCCTAATTTATGAGCCTGAACCATTCCCCACCCTGGGCCATTCCTCCGGCACTAAACAAAGTACAACCCGGAGAGAATGAGTCTACCCTAAGGAACGTTTGTCCCTGATTGTTGAACCTGGACCATTCCCCACCCCGATCCATTCCTCCGGCACTAAACAAAGTGCAGCCTGGAGAGAATGAATCTTCCCTAAGGAATGACTATCCAATCCATTTCCAAAGGAAATGACTGTCCTGCACCAACCTCCAAACGGACCATCCCCCATGTTAACCACAATGGGAAATCATTGTCTGGCGAGGCAGGTCATTCTTCTTGAGTAACCCTCAAGAAGAGAAACGACCCTAGACCATTACCCATGTTAACCACAATGGGAAATCGTTGTCTATGGTACATCAGCAATCCATCGAACCATTTTCACTACGAAAATGACCGTTCGATCTGGACCATTTTTTGAACTGGAAAATGCATGTCCGTTAGAAATCTCAAACCACTTTCCGAACTGGAAAGAATCTGCCCAAGCTGGAGCATTTTTCAAACTTGAAAATGATTGTCCTCAATTCAATAATATGTCAGTGCTCCCTCCCAACCTGGAGAGTCATTTCTTCCCTTTCAACTAAGGGAGTTATTTCCACGATCCCCAATTTTCTCGGAAATATGCAAACTTTATTCTAGAAAGAGGCTTTGTCAGGATATTTGTTGTATGCTTATCTGTGGGGATATACTGGAGCTTTACTTCTCCTTCCTGGACTTTATCTCAAATAAAGTAGTATTTGATCTCAATATGTTTCGACCTTTCATGAAACAGTAGGTGTTTTGATAGTCTTATACAACTCTGATTGTCACAGTGTATTATGGTCGAATCTGGAACCTGATCAAATAAATCGAATATTAGTTTTCTCAGCCATATTGCTTCTGTGCATGTCTCACATGTTGCGATATATTCTGCTTCTGATGTGCTGAGTGCAACAGACTTTTGTTTCCTGCTGCCCCGAGATATCATAGTGGAGCCCAAGCTGAAACACATCCCTGAAGTACTCTTTCTGTTTTTTGCACTTCCTGCCCAATTTGAATTTGTAAATCCATGAAGTTGTATATCATTGGATGTCGTATATCTTAAGCCATAGTTTATTGTCCCACGAATATATCTTAGGACATGCTTTGCAGCTATCCAATGCTCATGTCTAGGTTCCACCTGTTACTGGGTTAGTGTATTTACGACAAAGCAAATGTCTGGTCGAGTATTTACCAAATACATCAATGACCCAATCAATTGTCGATATAGTGATGGATCTACTGGATCAGAATTTGAATCTCTTACTTTTTTTATGTCTGTAGTCATAGGAGTGTCCATGGATTTGCAATCCATCATTCCAAACTTCTGGATAATATTTATTGCATACTTTCCTTGTCCAAGGAATAATTCACCACGCTTCTGCCATACTTCTAGTCCCAAGTAATAATGCATGAGACCTAGATCTTTCATATCAAATTCAAAAGCTAGTTCCTTTTTGCACTGGATGATAAGAAATTCTTCACATGTTAGGAATAGGTCGTCAACATATAGTAGTAAAATCACAGGTGCATTGTTCATGACTTTGTAGTAAAGGTTTGGATCTGCATGACTTTTGGAGAAGCCAAGTCTCATTAGATAACTGTCTATTCTAGCATATCAAGCTCTTGGAGCTTGCTTGAGTCCATATAAACCTTTCTTTAATCTGCAAACGTGAGTGTCTCTGGAATGTATTTCAAACCCTTGAGGTTGTTCAATATATACTTCTTCTTCGATTGCTCCATTGAGGAAAGTTGTCTTTACATCCATATGATGTAAACTCCATCCCATGGAGGCGCCAAGAGATATGATAGCTCTAATGGAAGTATATCTAGCCACTGGAGCAAATGTTTTGTCATAGTCTTCTCCCTCCTTCTAGGAGAACCCTCTAGCTACGAACCTTGCTTTATATTTATCCACACTTCCATTTGTTGCATGTTTGATCTTATATACCCATTTTGAAGTTACCACTGATTTTTCTTTAGGTCTAGGCACAATTTCCCATACATCATTTTTCATGATGGATTGGTGTTCTTCCGTCATAGCTTATTTCCATTGTTTATTTTGAACTGCTTCCTCAAACATGGTAGTTTCTTCATCTAGAAGATTTGTCATACATGTTGCATAACTTGAGAATCTTTTAGGCTTCTTACTTTTTCTGAATGTCCCATCTGGGACCTTGAGTCTTTCTGCTTCTTGTAAGGTAGCTTCAAGCCAAGCTGGTCATTTCTTGGTCTTAGGTACGGTGTCTGAGTCAATGGTTTCACATGGTTGCATTGGATGATCAATTTATTCATTTTTGTCATTTTGGTTTTTTGTGCTTCCTTCAATAGGTTCTTCATACTCTTCTTCTTCTATAGTTTCTTCTATGGATTTCTTGAAAGCCATATTTTCATTTGTAACAACCCTAGTTAAATAGTTGCTTAAGGTTTATTAAGTACAATTAACTAAATAATTAATTGTCCTAATGTGTATTAGTTAAATGATGATTATTTATTAATAATATTAATTATTCATTTATTTATTTATTGTTTAATATATGTTGATTAATTAACACATTTAATGTTTGGATAACAAATTAAAGGCTTAATAACTTTTAATTTATTATTAGAAAACTTTACGTATGAAGGGAAAGGGCATTGAATGGAGGGATAAGGTATTGAATGGAGGGATAAGGTGGGTGGCATTAAATGAAGGTAGGAGGTAGTGAATGGGAGGAGGATATGAGAGGGCAGAGGCATTCGAGAGAGGGGCTTTTTGGAAATTTGGGAAGAGGAAGCATTTTTTGAGATTAGAGACTGTATTTCCTGGTTTTGGTATTTTTCTGGTTTGGAGTTTGGGTGGATTGTTATAGGGGTGCACCAGGTTGCTGGGAGTTTTGGGCTCAGGGGCCAAGAATCCTCACGGAATCCTGGAGCTAGGGAGCCGAATAGGCTATTTTCCTAGCTGTCAGGGAGGAAAGATTCAGTTTTGGGCAGAGTTTGGGAAGAGTAGCAGCGAGGACAGACGGAGATTGGAGAAACAACATCAGACAGAGGTATGTGTTTTCAGGATTTCAGGTGGTTATCATTAAACTACTGAATATGTTGTGTTATGTGGTTATTATGTAATTAATTTTCATGTTGTTAATAAATTTAATTTCTGTAAAATATTAAATGGTTATATGTTGATAATTAAAATGTACAGGATAACATTTATCTATCCTCTATTTTAACCTGTTTTTTATAAGGCTCTGTGGGGACAGAGACCTTACACATGGTATCAGAGCTTCAGTTTGAAGCACTGGAGCCTTAAGGGCCTACCTACAACTGAATTTTCTTTCTTTAGAACCAACACCTGTTCACCTGCAAACCTGTAAAATAAATAAAAAAAACATGTAAGAAACCTCATAAAAGATAGATGAGCCTTTCAAAAAAAATATTTATATAAAAAAAAAAACCCGTAGGATATGGTGGTCGATGGGAATGGAACCCAGACCTTCCAAATAAAGAAGAGAGAAAACATTAGTGATTGTGCCAATTTCATTTGGAAAGTATCCTTTGATAATAAAAAAAAATGCAATTTTTCATATCCTTAAGACTACCATACCTAGATTCCAGAGAAGGCACCAATGTTCAAAGCCAGATATGCTAAACCAAAAGAGATTCTATAACACCAACGAAAATAATATTACCATTATGTCAATTCCTGCATAGACATTTTCATAGATCATACAGTATACACGCTTTATACTGTATGAATTGCAACCCACTATTTTCCACTGTCACTCATTGACCATTGGACCAAACCACAATAGCTGCAAACCTTTAAAAGGGCAAAAAAAAAGGGAAAAGAAAACCCCAAATACAAGAGAGCTTCACCCGTTGTCTGGCTAAGAATCAAGTAGAGCAATGTATCCAATCCCCATATTCTGACTGTATTTCTTTACAATATTAATCAACAATAACACCTTACATATTCCAGATATTCATCAAAAGTGAATAGAAAATAAACCAGATCAAATGTTTTTTTTGAAATCAAACACAAAATAAAAAAACCCTTTCATCTTAGAACAGCCATAGAACACAACGTGCCCATGTGTGGCCCATGCACAGAGCCAGCTCGAGCGTTTATCCACGTGCAATACGAAGCAAGCTTTCCGCAACACACGGCCCGACTACCTTTTTACATCTTCCCGCTATGCCATTACCCCGGTGCTTCAATCCAGACAGCGATGGATTTTTCCTTCAGAAATTTGCGATCCATTTACGCTTTGCGGAAATGAATTCGATCTGGTAAATTCTTTTGATTCTATAGTGGAATATCCGTCGAAGCCCCTTTCTTTCAGTGGCGTTTTAGAGTACCGATGTCAATTTCTCTTGCTTTTGGGTACATTTTCTGAGGATCTGTATTGTATGTTGCGGTAATTTGAATACACCGTGAACTACAAATGACGTCCTATGACAGTAATCCTGAAATTTAAATCAGATCTGGTTAATAGATAGAGTGCAGAGATGAACAATGAGTATGCTTCTGGAGATCTTATGAAAGGCCATTTGGGTTTTAACTTGAATTTGCATCTTATCCAACGATTTGTAGGGTTTGCAACTAACTGACTTATGTGACCTCTGCTAAGGGAAGTACATTTGGCGGAGCTTATCTCATTTTGAACAATGTTTCGGCGAGACAGGAACAGGGATAGGGATAGAGATAGAGACAGAGTCAGGGATCAAAATGGACTTTCTCAATGCAGGCAAGTGCGGATTCTTGTTTTTGGAGATTCAGGGTATCAAGTTTACCTACAACAGTCATTACCCAAGTATCAAGCACCGAGCTCAAAGTCACAAGGTAGCGCACAAGCATCAACAACACACCAACACACACGGGTAACCAAAGGCGGGGCTGCCAATGTGCCCACGTGGTAGTGCGCACCAACACCAGCACTAGCGCCATCCCACGCGACATGCAACCACAACGCAGGTCACAAGCCCAATGCCCAATACCAAGCACTAAGCCTTCAGTATCCATAAATGCACATAAAACCCAAAAACAACAAAAGACACTTCACAGAAGAAAAAAAAAATGATTAGGACCCAAAACCTGAGAAATATCTCTACTATATACCCTATAAAATTTGCAAAGTCAGACCTGTTCAAGTAACAAAGTCTCCCACATATCATGTTACTCCATGAGAATCGAAATACAGACCTATTCAAGTGCTATAGAATATAAAATGAAATAATAAAATATTTTCTTTCTTTTTTTTAGGCTCAAATGAAAATATTTTTAAAAAAAAGCTCGAATGAGTACCAAATCTCCAAGTCAAGCCAACGCATAAGGCACCACGAGGAGAAGCCCATGAGAGAGCGCTACTATGCACCAACGCAGAAGGCACCACAAGGAGGAGAGCCCACAAGGGGCAACTACATTCAAGTGTAAAATATATATATATATAATATTGGGCCTAAGACCCAAACCCTAACTATTTCATAAAATTCCACGCAATATCATACAACAAACAAGTCAACGCCCTTGAGCAACTGCCTAGCCTAAGACAACATTCCAACACATAGCACAACACAACATTCAAGCCAGCGTTCAAGACCAAGCCACGGAGGAGCAAAGGGATCGCGCCACTGTACACGACGCGCCCTCCAAATCTTGAAACCATGGACACGGGGTCGACCGAGCAGGGAGATGGCCATGGTCGTCGGCCTCATCCTTCACCCTGAGCGTTTAGAAAAAAAAAACGAAATGTAAAGGGGAGAGAGGGTAGGGTTTGAAGAGATAAAAATGAGGAGATTAGGGTTAAGGGATGAGTGTTGGGGGGGAGGGGGCATGTGGACCTCATGCGAGGACCCACTGCCCAACCTTAGATATTTTTTTTAATTATTATTTTTTTATTATTGTTATTTTAATTTTATTTTTATGTTACTTATTTTGTTTTGTTTTAATTACTTTGAATTATTAAAATTGTATTATAATAACTGTTTTAATTGTATTTTAAATTTTAGAAGGATTAATTCAAAATTTTAAAATATTTTTTTCATTCATTTAAAAAAAAAAAATCAAATTTTAACTTTTATTACAAGCATTAATAATATTGATTAATGGATTAAATGACTAGTGGTTAATTAATTAAACGATTAAAGGATTAATAAGAGTGATTAATTAATTAAATACTAATTAATTAAAAAGTGCAATTAACATAACATACGATTTGAATAAAATTTATTTTAGATTAGATTAAATTTTGTTGGAGCGGACGGGTTTTGAACCCACGAACAACCACTCACCATAGTCCAAGCCTTGGAAAACAACCAAACACCAACGCGCCACACATGAGTCGTTACAAAATAAATTCATATATATAAATAAATTAATGATCAATAGTCATAAAGTACTATCCCGAAGTATAATCTCCAATTATCCAAATTAACCAAGCACTAAGTTCCATGCTCTCAATCATTGAGCCAAGCGCCTAGTCCTTCCATTCCATTCCTCCAGTCAAAGCCAAGCACCAAGCCCGCAAGGGAGCATTTTGTGCACAACGTATTAAAATTATAAAATTTTAATGTTAATAATGGGTTTGAAACCTATTATTATTAATTGAATACATATATCCCCTTGATTAATGAATGTAATAGTGTAACTTTATAATTTACAAGTTAAAATTCCTTGTAGAGTAGCGGGAGTTTGATGCATGTTATGGGAAATAGTCAGGGTAGAATAGGGGTATAATAGAAAGCACCATATAATGGATTTGATGCACTGTGGTGAGTGTGGTACAGTACTAGTGTAACTACCAAGCGAGAGGGTCAATAGTTTTCTGAGACGAAGACATCAAGCTTAGACGCTTTAACCCTAACCTAGCCACCTCCCCTAAAGAGAGTAACGTCTGTTTACAGACAAGTAAAAAAAAACTTACGCCTAACCATGTTTTCTAGTTTAAGTTGCGCAAATGTGAAATGTCCTTGAACTCACCCTGACAACTTTGGTTGATGCAGGTAAATTATACAGGATGGTTAGGACTCGAGGAAATCGAGGCAGAGAGACATCGTTGTAGGGACCGCCAGCGTCGCCACCACCATCGCCTGAACTAGCTCTCATATTATTCTCTTTGGAGGCCATAAATGAGACTTTAAAAGGGCGTCAACCAACAGGGATCGAAGTGGAGCCCCCACCATCTGGAACGGGTAATCCAGAAGCGTCGAGGGATTTAGGGGGAGGACTCCACCCGAAGACATCACTAGAGAACTGCAGAAGATCAAACTTCTGGAGTTTTTCGGGGGTCATGCCAGTGAACGTGCAGAAGCATGGTTGGAAGGCATGACAAGGTGTTTTGTCTTAAGAGACTATACGTCCACTTCAAAGGCGAAGATAGCAATTTTTCAGTCAAGAGACAATGCCTTGAACTGATGGGGCAACCTAGAAAAACAATTGCATCTTACCCCAGACACCGTATCTTGGGAACTTTTCGAGGAGAGGTTCCGAAGGAAATATCTACCAACTTACTATGAGGAACAACAGGTAGGAGCGTTTCATGCTCTAGTACAGGGAAACAGAACCGTAGAAGAATATGAGATTAGGTTTATGGAATTGGTCAAATATGTTTCATATATGGATAATGACCAACGATAGGCAGAACGCTTTTTCTATGAGTTAAACCCTAAGATAAGGGCTATGGTGCGGATGTGGAAACCGTCTTCAGTAGCGGAAGCTATGGAAAATCTGTGTTATGCGGAGAAACACAT
Source organism: Picea engelmannii (assembly GCA_009831015.1). Taxonomy (NCBI): domain Eukaryota; kingdom Viridiplantae; phylum Streptophyta; class Pinopsida; order Pinales; family Pinaceae; genus Picea; species Picea engelmannii. Next base: position 275,230 of record ML788373.1, read on the forward strand.
GAACTTAACTGGAGGTACGAGACCGACCTTTCCGCATCATCCTGGATTCGTGGGGAAGGCCCCTAGGACATTTCCCAGGGGAGGGGGCTCAAGGCCACCTCCATATGGTAACAGAGTCACACCAAGGACAGTAGTCACAGGGATTTCAATGGAAGCGAGTGAAGCATCTCGTTCATCACCAACGACGCAGGCAGGTCCATGGCCATCTCAGGGAGCAGCTAGTAGAGGCAGGGGTTCCAGGGGAAGGAACTCATTTCAGAGACAGTCACATAACAGTGCGCAGGTTCAATCTCGTGTTACCTATTGAGGGTGCGGAGAACCCCATTACAGTGTGACTGCCCAGAGTTACAATCAGGATTTGTGCATAGAGAAGGAAAGGCCCTAATGGGAAGAGCAAGTAGCAGCCACCAGATTTACGCAGCGGTTAATAATCGTCAGGCCGAACATCAATCCACGGTGGTGGAGTCGTCAGGTACGCTAAATCATATCAATGTAAAGATTTCATTTGATTCTGGTGCGACAGATAGTTTCATTTCACCATCTGCATTAGAAAAGAGTGGGTTGGCAGCCTACGAGCACGATGACTTTAAACAAGTCGAGATGGATTCGGGGGAAAAAAAGCGGTAAGACCTAGCGTTGATAATTGTATAGTAGACCTGGGAGTATGTACTACCAGGTTGAAGGTATACATTACTTCTCTCGGGGTGTATGACCTAATCATTGGAATGGATTGGTTAGAAGCTCATCGAGCTTTGGTAGATT
>ML788373.1:300662-333047 GCA_009831015.1 Picea engelmannii
GAGTCCCAATCACATTTGGAGAAAATTTTAGATCACATTTGGAGAACAAGAGGATTGAGTCCTAGAGATCGGATCATTCATCACTCCAATATCCATGCCATCAAGGTTTCAATTCAAAAACAAGGAACTACTTCATTCCCAAGATTGATGTGAGGAAGTTTGATTGTAATGATTCCATAACATGGATATTCCATACAAAGAAATTATTTGATATGCATCAAGTGCCAACTCTACAAAAGGTAACAATTGCATCGTTATATCTAGAATCTGATCAATTTGTGTGGTAGCGATGGTTTTGTGACCAAAAAAAGGACTCTATTGTCTCTTGGTTCATTTTTACATATGAATTGATAACATATTATGGGGATAGTATGAGCAACACCTTCTTTACCTAATTCAAGAGGTCGAATTACAAACCACATTCAACAATTTCAAAAGTTGAGTCTTAGAGTGAAGAACATTTCAGATGAGAGTTTATCATATATCTGTATGGGCACATTAAAGGAGAGAATTAAACACGAGGTGTGTCTCTTGGAGACTTAATCCTTATATAAGGCATTTAGTGTGGCAAAGATATTTGAAAGTAAAAATATGGCTAGCAAACGGATTGTCACTAACACCTATAAAGATCACATTATTGTCACTGCTAATCTCACTCAACCTACAAGGTTGACACCTAAGCAATTGGATGAAATAAGACCAAAGACACTATGTTTCAATTGTGACAACAAGTTGTTGACATAGGCAAATCCATTTGTCAACTTCATAGGCTCACCCGGTAAAAGAGTCGACCTTTCCCCACTTAAGTGGCAAGCCCTTTGATTATGGCATCACCATCATAATCTAGATTTCATCAATTAAAATGAAATGCAACTAAGAATGCAAATTTCGAACTCTTAGCTAGGATCTATAAATAATAGGTTTACATGACACAAATATTAAACACAAACAATAATGGTAGTACTCCATTCATTACAGCTTGTGCAAAACCAAGGAAGCTACGAGAAACCAAGAATAGTCTAAAAGTCACTACGAGATACCTATTTCATACTAATTTGTTAGTAGTCTAAAAGATAAGAAAGAATGGACATCACAAGAATGAGAATATTCTACAGATTGAAATTTTCACACCTACAAGCATCAAGAAAACCAAGACAAGAGAGAATAGTCTACAACCAATCACAACTTTTCTAGGGTATAAAAAAAATAGCTAACATTGTTTCTCATTAACACACAATGATAGCTTACAATGCCAATAAGAGAACACATTGCTTGAAAGAAATGGTTCTATTTATAAATTTGATAATGGCCCTTATCCTTCTAATTCCCTAAGTCTTGACTATCCTAGACTCTTCAACTACTTGGGATATTTAGCCTCACAAAAATTTATTTGTATCATCATGTTGAATATGGGAATAGTATTTTAATTAAATATTTCACATTTACAAATTTTCCCACTCAAAGTGAAGCTCTCAAAGTGAAGCTCTCGATAAAACAAATTTATCCTTTTGTAAACCATCCAACACTATTTACCAATCAATTAAACCTTGCTACACTTGTAGCTTGATTTGTTTGATTATTTGTAAGTTGTTAGTGCTTGTAACAATAGGAAATCAATTTGCCCCAAGGGTGTAGATTAGTCAATGATAGAGTGCATTGTTAAGGCACTCTGTTATGTGAGGTCATAGGATCAAAACCTTGGCTTACCTTGTGTGTCGCATAAGGGGCAGCATGGGCACACATGGAGGTTATAGTGGTAGTGATCATAATTGACCCCATGTCATGCGAGTACGAGCCCAACCTAGTTATTGATTCCGCCAGCCAAAAAAACAATAGGAAATCAATTTGCAAACACATGAGCTTATCTCGAGTAGCAAGAAGCATTGTGCCCTTGCTCTGGGGATGATAGCTCTGGGGATGATATCTCTTTGCTAAGGGGTCCATTCACTTTGAAAATCAATGATAATTTCTATCAACAATGAAAATGCAACAATGGCTTATTCTAAGTGCTCAACACATTACCAACAATTGGGAACCAAATTTTTAAGAGAAGACGCATTAGGTGGAAGTGTTGTGCATTATTTTGGAGCAATAGATGGCGGTGCATGTTAGTAAAAAATACCTCAAACAACCTTGAACCCACAAGAAATCATAGAATACAATGAAGGAACACTCACCTACAACCAATAACTAGAGCGAGAGCTCGTTTAGAGTGAATGAGAGAAAGGAATGGAGGAAATAGATGGCCATTACCTTTACAAGGTTGTAACTCATATTTCCAAGGAAGTAATTGAGCGTTATAAATAGAAAAAACAACCATTATGCAAGGAAACAACAAATCAATGAGTCAGAGGTCATAGAGGCATTTTGTTCGGTTGGAGAGACAATATGCACCTTAAGGTCAACAATTTTTCCCATGGAAGGCAAATCACTAGCCTAAGGAGTCAAAAGGCCAAATTGTTGGCTTGAGAAGGCCACTAACCTCTAAAGATGGTGATTTAGCCTTCCTTAAGCAAATCACTAGCTTAGGAAGCCAAAAATCCTCCAAGGTTTGTGGTTTGTCTTTTCTTTTACTCTCTAGTCAAAGATAGTAAGATTTTGTCTTCTTCTTAGCACCTAGAAGTAAATTTCACCCACTTCAAGTGCTAAGGAGTAAATTGTTGGGTTGGAGGGCCAATAAACTTCCTAAAAACAATTTAACCTTCTTTGGGAAAATTGATATTCTAGAGAGCCTGCAAGGCTCCTAGGTCAACAATTTCACTTTTCCTTCATTAAACATTGTTGAAACCTCAAGGTAAGCATTCCTTGGCACTTAAACATCCATTACTCAACTGTAATGTAGATTGAACCTCCTTTATGCACTTATTTGATCCCAAAAAGATGTGGGGTTGTTGCATGGCTTTTATGGATCGTCGACATCCATAGTGAGTCATCTAAACCTCCACTTATATTCATAGTCTATTGTTCCAAGATAAGATACAAAATATCTATGATTAAGGTGTTAACTTCATCACACATCCCCTAGCTCAAGAAAAACTTCAAAAGAAAAGCAAGAGTCTCCTCAACATATGCTAAAAAATTAATTAAAATGAGTGAAGATGAATCCCTTTGTTTTTTTGGCTTCATGAACCCACAACTCAATCACTTGACTTCATATCATTGAACCATTAAAAGTTGAGAGTAGAGGAGATGGAAATGTTTCTAATGAGTGGTCAGATGCCCCATTCTTCATTTAACTTGATGCTTTTCATAAAACAAGAAGTTAAAATGGCCTATTTGATGGGAAAAAAACAATTTTCATTTTTGTACTTATAGGGCTAGGAATATAATTATGTCAATTGCATTACGATTGTAGACCCCCAAAAAATCAATCTAGACACTTCCAAAAATCATGTATTCAATTCGGTTGGGCAGTAAAAATACACACAAACAAGCCTAAGAGGCTAAAGTTCAATACTCACATAGAACATTGTTTCATCAAAAGTGATCACTCTACATGTGATCATCATCCATAATATATGTTATCCAATATGTCTCACTAACACATTCAAAATTATTGCACAAGAAACCACTATTTCATGGTAAAGGTTTCCCACATATGTCAAATGCACTTAAAGAGAAATTTTCATTAATATTGCTATCTTGATTTAAAACTTGGCCTGGAGCTCTTTAGTGACACTACAAGGAGAACACATTGTAGTGTAGGTTTTTACGGAACCTCCATGAAATTTGTATCCCTTCTCTGTTTATAGCAGAGGTTGTTATCAGAGGCGGGAGGTCGAAGGTTGTTGCAAAGGTTTTTTTTATTGGTGCAACTATAAGGTACATATGCCCTAGTGTGCACATAGAAATAATGCCCTCATGTTAAATTATACAGGATTACTTGTTATAATAAAAAAATACAAGCATCAAACAAAGCACCTCGATCCCATTGAACATTATGACTTGGTGTGTATCCCTATCGTCCGATGCACCGAGGTAGGGTAAAATAAAAAAGAACGTTTACCAAACCGATTTTCATTATTACACTTCATTTTGTGCTTCAAAACTCTCTTACAAGCATTGATGCTCACTCTTCTTCCAAGATTTTGTAGTGCTCTACAGTACGTTGGACAACTCCACTGGTAATTCCACACATTTTCAAAATTTGGAAAATACCGTGAATTTTCATTTATTCTCAACAATGGAACCATGCCTCCTTAGGACAGAAGATCCCAGGTAAATTTTTTATTACCTTCCTATTTTTATTTTCATTGGATTAAAATTTGAAATTGGTCTGAAATTTGGTCCTTTTTTTTTTTCAATTTCGTGCAATGTGCTTAAATGCTTAGGCTTGCCCCAAAGTAGTGCATCATGTGTGTAAATGCATAAGAAGTATCACCATCGATGTGTACACTATAAACATATGCATCGATTCCATTCACGGAACAACACCGCAATAAATTTTGAAAAATAAGCATAGTGATGCGCTTTGTGTGACACCCCGTTATCAATGCAGTATAAAACACAATGCACCACTAAACAACATATCGATGCTCTAAGAAAATTGGAGCACCAGTGTGTTCACATTAATAAATTACATTGCCTAATTTCCATAAAAAAAAAATTAACCTAGCAGTGCAACAAATTTAACCAAATGCACCGGTGTTGTAAATAACACAACACCAAATCAATTATATAAGAATTTAGCATAGCAGTGGGTTGTAGGGGATGCCCCGTTACTAGTGTGTCCTAAAAGAAAATGCATTGTGAAAAACCATTTGGTACTCCAATAATAATGGAGCCTTGGTGCGTTCCCTTTAACCAACCGCATTGCCTGGTTTTCAACACATAAAATTTATCGTAATGGTGTGTCAACGTTCACAAAATGCACTGGTGGTGTTTACAGAACTACGCCATGGAAAATATTTAATGACTTGGCATAGCGGTGTGTCTCATTGGACACACCATTACCGATGCATTATACAACACAACACACCACTAAACAAAATGTTGGTGCTCCAAGAACATTGGAGCACTGATACATTCACATTAACACATTGTACCGCCTAATTTCCAACAAATCAATTTAACCCAGTGGTGACTTGAAGTCCAACAAACACACTGGTGTTGTAAAAATCATGACACAGGCCCAAATATTTCACAATTTAGCATAGTGGTTCGTCTTATGGGACGCCCCATTGTCGATGTGTCCTAGTATATTAAACACATAGGTGTCGTGCATAACACAACACGGTGTGAAACATTTAATAATTAAAAAATCGATGCATCCAAGGGAATGCCTCATTACCAATGTCGTTGATATCACCACACTACTAAGGACATACTAGTTCTCCAAAAATCAAGGATCATCGATCTATTATGTATACCCAACTGCACCACCTAGTTTAGAATAAAAGAAAAATGGCAAAGTGATGCATCTTGTGGGACGCCTCATTATCGGTGTGTTACACAACACAACACACCATTAAAATATGTTTTAGTTCTCCAATAACCATGGAGTACATGTGTGTTATACGAAAAACACTGCATATTGATGCTTTAAGTATGATATAGCTCATCGAGGGCGGTGCATAGTTACTATTAATGGCTTACTGGTTACTTTTCCACATTTTTTTCCAACATCAATTAATTTTAATTTTTGTTAAATACAAGTTGTTTGTAATGTGTGTGTTTTATAATTTCAATTGATTTTATCTATATATGTGTGTGTGTGTGTGTGTGTGTGTGTGTGTGTGTGTGTGTGCCTACAAATATTTGTATGTGAATCAAAGATGAAGACAACGAAAGTGGGGTATGCAGTGGGTCAAAATGTACACCTTTGTACATGAGTGGAAGGACCAAGAGAGGGAGACGAAGAGGGAGAGGATCTCTCGCTCTATTACACCTCAGACATGTTCCCTTTTGAGAAATTTTGGTCTCCTCAAGTTTTATGAGGAGGGTACATCCCTTAGGGGGGACTCTCCATTTTTATAATAACCGATCTAGCATTGGGATCATGCTCGACAAGAATTCAGGATCAATCTCTATATGTGGTATCATCCCATGGAAAAGGATATTTATATTATCACTTGGTTTTCTAGAGGTTTGGCCTCATTTCCCTAATCTACCGCCTGATGTTGTAAGATAGGCTCAATTGACATATGTCCAGAGATGCAAATGGATTCATTTCATGCATAGGAGGCTAAGTACATGTGACTGTCTTATTCTCATGACATTGTCACACTTTACCTCTGATGGGGCCTGCATTAGTTTCCATTATGTATTATGTAGATAGTTTAGTGCAAAGGCCCCGATTGATTAGGTAGATTAAGACATTTTTTAGACATTTTTGTTTTGTAATGGATCGGTGTCACACCATTTTAGATGGGATTATATTATAACCATTTGCGTCATAGTTATTTACATTATTTTTTGAGAGGTTTCATGCCAATCCACTAGGAGTACCCCGCTTTACTCCTAGGCCTATGATTGATGCACATATGCACATGTGGGAGTAGTTGTTTCCCAAGAGAGGCTAGCTAGAGTGGTTGTGTACTATGGTCGGTAGGGAGGTATGTGATTTTTTCGTTGGAGAGGACAATCCTCTCCTCGATCTTGTATAGTAATCATACATGAAGACGGATTAGAGAAGATTTCCAAACATCCTATTTATAGCAGTCGAGACACCAAATGAGAAAGGTAATATTACCATTATGTTTTGATAAATATAGTTGCATATTTTTATGTCTTACTTAGTGCACATGTAATTTATTGTAACATTTGTTTTCAATTATCTTATTATTATTATATATATTTTTGTAGATATTGACACATATGTTGGGGATGAGCCTCCCCAACAAGATGAGGAGATGGAGGAGGCAATGGAGCAACGAAATCTAATACAAATACCCAACATAACATGAAGGTTGGATTAGGGAGTCCAAACATGGGTGGGGGATCGCATGTGTGGTCTGATGGTTAGGCATGGAGTGGTACCCATACTAGTTTGAGAGATATTATGGGTAGCATAGTTGTCTACGATATGGGAAACCCTTCTTTGTGACATGATGTTACTGATGTGTCATATTGTCTATTCCCTCAACCGCATTGAGACATTGACAAATGTTTCCCATGATTCTACTCCATATGGCCCATCAAGAGATAGAACCTCATCCTCTACAACACATGTTCCTCCTCCTCCTCCTCCTCCTACTTCTCCTCCACATGTGTCTGCACCATCCATTCATCCCCCTCCTCCTCCACTTGTGTCACCATCCACTGATCCTCCTACTTATCCTCCACATGTGTCTACACCATCCACCAATACTCCTGCTCCTCCACTTGTGTCACCATCCACTGATCCTCCTACTTCTCCTCCTCATGTGTTTGTACCATTCATCGATCCTCCTCCTCCTCCACATGTGTCACCATCCGCCGATCATTCTGATTCTCCTCCACATACATGTGCACCATCCACCGATCCTCCTCCTCTTCCTCCTCCACTTGCTTCACCATCCACTGATCTTCCTACTTCTCCTCCACATATGTTAACATCCAACAATCCTGCTCCTCCACTTTTGTGACCATCCATTGATACTTGTCCTTCACCTCCACATGTGTTAGCATCAATAGATACTCCTCCTCCTCCTCCTCCTCCACTTGTGTTACCATCCACTGATACGTATCCTTCTCATCCATATGTGTCACCATCCACCGATCCTCCTCCTCCTCCACATGTGTCACAAGTTATTGATGTTTTGGACACTATGTTCACATCTAGTGTTGCACAACTTCATCCTCGTGGAGAGACATTTGAGAGTATACTTTTGTTATTGATTTTTGACATAGGTATTGATACAAAGGCCTCTACCTCTAATAGCATAGGCATTGATGTCTCTGGCTCTTGTGGTGGACCTAGCTAGTAGTGGTACTATTTGACATATATATTGATTGTTTTATATTTGACTTGAGATGTATATATAACATGTTTATTGATTTTGATGACATGTGTATTGATATGTATATCACTCATGTATATTATATTTTTTGATATCATGTTAATGTTGTAATTGATGATTTATAAAATGTATAATGAGTATGTTAATGATTAACATTATTGATGATTTCTCTATTTTTAAATTAAATTTGAGTTGTATCACTCATTTAAATTTACAGTTGTCATATAATGTTTAATTTTATTTTTATGAAATCATTTAATTTAGATTGTGATTGCAAAAACTTATAACCATTAATGTCATATAATGTTTAACTCTTCTTCAAGGTGAATTGTTTGTTGTCCAACAAAATACAATATGTTGATTAAACGTGTTTAGAAACCAAAATACATAAATATAATGAGTGAAATGATTGTGATTTAAATAATTACATCTTTTTCATATATTGTAATACTAACATTATGATATAATTATTCACTAATAATAATGATGATGTAATAATAATGTTAATTTTTTTTATCGTGTTTCACAAAACAACAGATGGGGTGGAGGGATCTTTTTTCTATAAAAATCACATCATTTTTCTATGACTTATGGGCTAGGGTTGGGTACAAACAATTTTGTTGAATTGATGAGACTTAAACTTCTCATTGCCTTTGCTATTGAAAAAGGTTTCCACTCTCTTACAGTTTATGGAGATTCCATGAATGTCATAAATTGGATTAGAGGCACACAAAGATGCACCAACACTAGACTTGTGATCATTTTGGAGGACATCAAAACTTTGCATATTTATCTTGATACTTTCACATGTCGTCATGTTTATAGGGAAAGGAACAAGGAGGTAGACAGGAGGTTGAAAGAGGGGATCCTATTGGCTATGGGCCAATGGAAAGTAACAAAAATGCAAAATGGACACTAGTTTGAATATTTACATCAACCTTTTTTTGAATGATCACATAAAATTTTGACAGAATATCAGGATTCATTCTATGCCCTTTTCCATAAGCTTCGAAGAATATGTACACGTTTTCGTGAGACGTATCAAGCTATATGTTTTTTTATATTGTAATACAACAGTTTTGGGATGATAGAAATATTACTGGCTACATTAGTAGAAAATGACTAGCAGACACATCAGCTTTTTAATAAATACACTTGCACAGTGTATCTATAGAATGCAATTGTGTTCACATTTGCTAAAATAAAATTACACTTCTTTTCTTTGGAAAAAAAATAATGTGAATTTTTTAATTTTTATTATTCACGGATTAGAAGACAAGCTATAATATAATTGTTTAATAAAATCACAATTATTATATTTTATTTTTTCCAAAGATTTTATTAATTTATATTATTCAACTTGTTGGGTATGTGTTATATTCTTTGCATGAGTCACGGGAAACGTGTCACGTGCCTTGGGAAACGTGTCATGTGCCTCGGGAAATGTGTCACATATTTAGGTGGTTTTTCGGCACATGGTTTTTGCCAATGGTTTTCTATTTCCGGTTAAGGAGCTAGGGTTGTGGACTAATCCAGGTCATTGTGTTAGGGTTTTGAATATCGTTGGCTCCTATATGTATATTGTATTGTAAACAATGTATCACATATGAATGAATATAGAATATGATGGTTTTCCCTATTTGGGTTTCCAGGGGAAAAATCTCTATGTAATGTTTGTATTTTGTCATTGTATCTTTTATGTTCTTTTACTGAATATCTGTTTGCAGTAGATATTGTACAAGGTTAAAATCTACACAACTATTATAATATATTAAATTTATTTAATTAAATTTAAAATATTAAATATAAAGAATAATAATAAATTTTGATCTATACATTTTAGATGAAACGGTTTCACAATTTTTTACTCTATTACTAACTTTATGAATCTTTTATTAGAAAAGCATGTAAAAGTACGTAAGTATTAGTTGAATCCACTATTAAAAAAGTATGATAAGTATTGTTTTTCGTTGATTTTGTATTAGAATGTATGCAAATATTGGATTTGGTTAATAAATGAAAAAATTAATTTGAATAATTACTCTTATGAAATATTATTTTTTCATCTATTTTAATGATAAAGTTATAATAATTGTTCATTAAATTTATAATAGTTACATCTAATCATTTTTTATTATTAAAAAAATTAAATTATTAAATATGAAAACAAAATCATTAACAGTGATGAATTTCAATCTTTGTCTTCCATGGTAACAATTTATATCCAAGATTTCTAGGGTTGGACTATGGTCAAGGAAAACTTTAGAGGCTAAACTTCATGATTTGTCTTGTTTTCTTCTAAAAAAGATAGTTGCAACAAATTAAATATTTATAATAACATTACATACATAAGAAAATCAATCAACATTCTTACCAAAGTAAACTCCCAGTCCTAGATAATCGTGCATGATGTACGCACATACACCATACAATGTAAAAGACCTCTCCATTGTGATGGGTCTTGATACATCATATACATGTATCCCTTCCCATAATTGCTTAAATTCATCTATCAGTTATTGGAGGTAGACATCCATTCTGTTCACTTGTCTTCTATCCAAGACTATAAGAGCCAGCATAAGATGTTCATTCTTCACGGACAACCATGGGGGGGGGTGGGGTATTGTTATTTATCACTACCATTAGCCAAACATAATAGTTAATGTTTTGGAGGGAATATTGATTAACTTCATCCATGGCTATGCTTAATCCTAGGATCCATACCTCATCCTTGAATTTATCGGGCCATGTATCCTCTATATGTTTTATGGCTATTGAATCTTCTAAGATTTCCATAACTCCTCACTCACTTCTATGTGAGGCATGCCACCCCTACAACACGACTAATTGTTTTCAACGAAAGAGCCTTTGAATCATTGGAATTATAGGAAAGTGCCTCAATATATTATGAGGACCATGTGCCTTACCCTTTTTTTTATCGAAAAAGGTACATCAATGATATCAACATCATCCCCTAGTTCATTTTGTTGGAATGCATGTAACAACATTCCCTCCATGGCTTGGGTGTCCTGTAAGAAATCATCCAAACCAACCTTTGTACCATTGCCTTCATCTCCAACATGTGAAGAACTAGTGTTATTGTAGAGGTTTTGAATTGGTGACTCAAGACATAGTGGGAATTGAATAGGTGGTTGATTCAACCATGCTCGATATGTTTCCTCTTTGAGATATGCTCGTTTAATAGAAAGATCGTGACTTGAAATCATAGTGGGGTCCAATGTTAGACAAGTAGCTCGTCGTTATAATCCTAATTGTAAAAATATTGAGCATTACATCAATAATATTAGTAACACAATGCATTTAGTATGTTCAAACATTATACCAAACATTTATTAGAAGCATCGGTATTTTTTTCTCAATAATAAACATGAAACCAACCACTTCATTAAACAAATGTCGAATTAAGCAACAAATTTACATTAGTTCCATTGAAAATCCAAAAATATAATTAGTCAATCATATTTTTCTTACTCCCCAAGGGGTGTCTACATAAAAGAAATCAAATTCACAGTGTAATACCATTGACCCAAGCTAGTTGCTAGAAGATAGCATGTTACAATTGGTAGGGTAAAGCAGTTGTCCATTTTCATCAAACATCTACCTGCGTTATCTTTCTCCTAATAAGAGATTGCGACATTTTGGAACTACTTGAATATCTTGCACATCTGAACTCTATCCTGAATTTTGATCCTGCAAAATTCAATGAACAATTATTAAACTACATTTGCATACATAACATAAATTCAATGAGATAAATGTATTATAACTAAAATATAAACTTAATGCAATCAACAAGGGAGAAATTGAAGGACTTGCAACAATATAGAATGAGCAAGAATATGAGCAATTGGCCATTTGATATTATAATTCTTTTTTTCCTATATTTGGGCCAAAACCATCATTTTGGGAAGCATAGAACAATCTAACTTCAAATGGAATTTCAAATTGCTTTTAAAAGTTAACGGTAGGCATAATTATATTATGACAACCTGGTGCATCTAAATACACAAACCCCATCGATGTGGTAAGTTATAAGAAACATTGAATAGTGACCTATGTCACTACCTTCGCAAAATTTGAATGCAGATTTTTGCATTTGCATTTTGTAAATTAAATTGTTTGTCAATGTGTTATTACTTAAACATCGCACATGTGATATATAAATTGTATAGCGCACTGATTAAGCAAGTTACAAAAAAATTAGTGTGTGCACGTGTTTACCATCAATGCGCCGAAATATACAACGAAAAAATGAGTCGACATTTCGATTGTTATGTCCTTCATAATTAAAACCTCTGCAAAATTTAAATGTGGATGCTTACATTTAAATTTTGTTTGTCGATGCATTTGTACGTAAACACCGCACTGGTGTGCTTTGGAGTGTATGGTGCACCATAAAAGTAAGCTATGAAAAAAAAATGCGTGCATTTATCATTAATGCGCCGAAATATATAACGAAAAAATGAGCAGGAATTCAATTTTTATAAATGTATGTGTTTGTAAATGAAAACCCTTTTCATTCATTCATTCTTTTGCCAAAATTTAGAGGGGAGATTTGTGCAAGAGAGATTTACCATCAAATACTTCGAAGTCAGTGTATTTTTTTGAAGAACCAAATTCTAAAGGAATCACCATTGGTCACATACAAACCTATAGAGGAGAAATTTTAGGTGTATGATTTCATTCTATTGATCATCTCTATCTTTCTCTTATTTGATTCAAGCAATTTTCAATGCATTCCAAAAAAATAAAAGAGTTTCATAGTTACCTTCAATATTGGAAGCCCTAACTTCCTTGTTGTTTCTCTTGCTTTTCCTCTCCATATTTCATAATGAGATTTTTTTAAGCAATAGATTTTGATAGGGTTTCTTTACTTATATATGGGATGTTTGGTATCCATTGCAATGGAACCATTGATTGGATTGGATCCCAAACTAGCCTACCATTGTCAATTTTTTTCAAAAATGTCTTAGTGGTTCGCGGTGCGTATTGTACAATTATAGAGCATCGGTGCACATATTATTTTTCTTTTTTTTGTAAATCAAAATAATTATATTACCTTTCCAAAGCAAAAAAACTTATGTGTCCAGATATACATGTGAGCTAGCTAGATGTTCTACCACCAAGGTGGAAACGAGAACGCGACGATGTGACATCTATCCATAGTTACAAGACTTTGAAAAAAGACGACAAATGTCAAAATACAACTAGGGGACTTGCCACATGTTATGCCACTCTCGTGGAAACTAGAACAGGCGGTAGACTGGGTGCCTCGACCTGAACCAAATACAATCGAACCCGAGCCAAAGATTGAACCAAAGACTGGACCAGAGACTGACATAGGCAAAATTGCAAAAAAAATTGTGCCATTGACCCAAAAAAATAAAAAACCTAAAAGAATATATGCATGTGGTGAGACATGGCCATCGTGACGGAGTCTGAAGATGAATGGTTGAAAACACGTCAGACAACGACTCTTCTCAGGTTCGCTTGATAGGGAAGCATAGAGGGCATCTAGGCATTTTCCAAAGAGACTCTGACGGTGTTGTTGCTCAGCCAGGTCCCTCCTCATTTCAAATATCATAACTAGGTGGTCGTCCATGACTCGGTGGGAGTCAGGATCTGAGTGGTAATCTACTTGAGCCTAGCTCTCCTCCAAAGTGGAAACAACGGAATTGAAGGCAGCAGTTGAATCTGTGACGGGGTCTTCTTCCATGGAGGCAACTAAATTGTGTCCTGAGTGGTCCTCTTTAGGTAAGGCCTCTTCTTCCACTATGCATCCCATAGCAACTAACCCATGTTGTGGAATGGTGGTGTAGGTAGAAAGATGGTGCTCTAGGACGGTCGAGGGAAGAAGAGGTAAGATTTTTTCCCAGTTGGGCAGAAATTATTCCTCCACCGGGAAACCAACTTGGAGATTCTTGGTGTTAGAAGGAAGTGTTTGCAACTGAGCCTTCTCGTGCCAATTGAGCCTCAAGAGACCTGAAGAGACCTCATCCAGAAATGGATCTTGAGAGGTAAGACCCAGGTTGTGCTAAGGCCAAATCTCTAGAGGGACCTGCACAGACCAATTCTGCCCCAAAGAGCCTGAATGTTCTCCACCTTGTGTGTGCACTCGAGAGGTAGTCCCCAAGTGTTTGTGTTGTCCAAATATATTGTAATAGTTCAGCCCTCGATGGGGCTTACCTCATTCTCTTGGCATGGTTGTGCAGAGCATCAGGCGAGTGAAAAAACCGTGCGAGCAAGTTGTGTTTCGAGGCAAGATCAACATAATAATGTTGGGCTCTAGGCGCAAACGCCCCATATAACATTTCAAACACCGTGAAAAGACCAGGAGGACAATAACATTGATGGATCTGGTAGCCATTAATGCAGGAGTGATGTCAAACTCAAGGATCATATTGAAGTTGAGGAGTTGAGCCCAAGCGTCCATTAAGGCCTAACACATTAAGGCTTGGCCTTCAAGCATGAGAGCCATTGCGACTGGACATGGAGGGAGGGTGGCATCAAGAGGCTTTAACTGCCCTTGTTATTACCCCATCTAACGATGTCTGTGGCCCATGTGTCACCCCATCCTGGGAGAGGTAGTCCTGTGAAGTCGGTTTCTGGCATTTTTGTAGGAGTTGTGAGTCTTTCTTGTCCAAGGTGTTAAAGATGAGGATCTCTGCTTGGTTGTTGACACCTTCATTGGATAGTTGGTCAGCTACTTTTTTGGCCTACCTTTTGACGTGTGAGGGAATTATAATGAAGGGAGGAAGTAGTGAAGCTTGTAGTAGGGAGAGAGGACATGTGAGGTGTCAGTTGGGAATGATTTTTTCCGGATCCGAGCCTTGGAGAACTTTGGTCGCCATATAGATGATAAGTTGTGAGTCTCCTTCGATAATTAGGGGCTGCAAATTGAGATGACTGGATAGTTGGAGGCCTTTTATGAGGCCCAAAAACTCAGTTGAGTTGTTTGTGTCATGCCCCAAAAATCATGCTTTGAGGCAATTGATTTTCCCTTCGTTGTCTCTAATGACTGCTCCATAGACATCTTGTCTTGGGTTACCTTTGGAGGCTCCATCAGAGTTTAGTTTCCAGAACCCTGAAGGGGGGAAACTCCAATGAGTGGGAGAGAGGGCTTTAGGGACTAAGGGGTTGGAAAGACTGAGATGTAGACTTGGGTTGTATTTATTCCAAGTGGCGAGAATTTTTAATTCAGGAGGGGCATATGGGAAGTCCTCTGGATTCCAAGATTGAATTTGAATTTTTTCCCAAATTCTATTAGTGATTCTGTCCCAGACATCCAAGAGGAAGGTGGGTTGAGAGTGGAAGATGAACCTATTTCTTTCTTTCCATAGCTGCCAAATGATAAACCCTGGCAGGAGTTGCCAGATTATGTTTAGAATCAGACTTTGATAATCCCCAGGGCCCCAATTTCTTAAAGTGTTTGGGATACTAGTGTTGTCCTTCTTTGTTTTCCTCATGGTGATAGTGGCTTGGTCCCAAATCTGATTACTGGCTTGAAATTGATTAAATAAGTGTTCCATGGTTTCTTCCTGCTGCTGACAAATATTTGAAAATTGAGGGACCTATAAAGCCCCTTTTTCTTAAGTTTTCCCAGGTGAGGAGCCTATTTTGGACCAAGAGCCATAGAAAGGTAGAAACCTTTGGCCAGATTTTGGTCTTCCAGATTATGTGCCAGATGTGATCTTTTTCATGTTCGTGGAAGTTTTCTTGGAGCTTATAGGCTTCCTTGATCAGGAAAATGCCCATAGTTGAGTACACCCAACGAAGTATATCCTTATTCCTCTTTATGTTGATTTTCCTGTTACCCAATGTTTCTTGCCAAGGCTGCATTTCAACATTGTCTGGTAGATGAAGATCTTAAGGTAGCACTTTCTAGCTGCGCCAGGGGGCATTATTCTGGGCATTAAG
This sequence comes from Picea engelmannii, assembly GCA_009831015.1. Classification (NCBI taxonomy): domain Eukaryota; kingdom Viridiplantae; phylum Streptophyta; class Pinopsida; order Pinales; family Pinaceae; genus Picea; species Picea engelmannii. The sequence continues at coordinate 316,541 of ML788373.1, forward strand.
CCATAAGTCATCCACTTTTAAATTTAATAGGTCTGAAAGGTAGGTTTGATACAGGGATATGTTTTCCAGTGATTGTAGGGGGGGAGTTGTTGCTAGGCATCTATCTAGAACTATGCACTTTGACCATTTTTCACTTCCTAAAAAGCAAGCTTCTGAATGAGTGGGTGATTACGCCATGCTGCGTTCCAAATGTTGGAGCCTTGGATCTGATCATCCATCCTTATGAGTTCTTCTTGTTGCAGGCCCGTAATGTACTTTTGTCGCCAGAGTTGCACCCAAAGTTCTTGAGGATATTTGAGCCATCACCACCAATTTTTTTCTCCCATTACACTATTCAGTTTCCCAGGGTCGCGGAGCCCAAATCCCCCTAGGGCTGTGGATTTGCAAAGCTTGTCCCAGCCGATTAAGGACCAGGTTTTTCCTTGTTTGTGTCCATGCCGGAGGAAGTTCCTATGAAGAGCCCTTATGCTTTTATTGACCATTTGTGGTGCCTCCAGGGCTAAGAACATGTAGGTCGGGATGGCTTGAAGCACCGACTTCAGGAGGACAAGCCTCGTAGGAAGGTTAAGGGTTTTGAAGGTCCAAGAGCTAAGGCGATTGGAGATAGAAAGGAGAAGGGAGTTCTTGGAGGTATTGCACACTACTGAGTCTATGATGGGCGGGCCAAGGTATTTGGATGGAAGGGATCACCCGGGGATGTCCAAGAGACGAGAGATGTGTCATTGGACTGCTACTGGAATATTGAAGAAGAAGAGCCGTGACTTCTCCATATTAAAGGTGGTTCCAGAGGCTTCGTTGAAGTTTGAGAGTATGGTGCGAAGTTTGATCGCTTCCCTAGAAGTGGGGGTGTTCAGGAACAAGGTATCATCAACAAATTGGATATGAGAGACAACCGATTGGAGCCCATGAATAGAGAGGCCCTATAGGGTTCCATCAGTGACAAAGGCTGAGAGGTACCTCCCCAACCCTTTCGCCATGATCACAAAAAGGAAAGGTGAGAGTGGGTCTCCCTGTCGAATGCCTCATGAGGGGGAGAAAGGTTTCGATGGAACCCCATTAACTAGGATGGATAATAAATCATAAGAGGTGAGTTCCATGATCCATTCTATCCAGTATATATTGAATCCAAAGGCTGAGAGAACTGAGTACATGTAGTGCCAACTTAGTTTGTCAAAGGCTTTAGAAAGATCCAATTTAATGAGCATACCTGGTGTGCAAGTAGTCTTGAGAGAGTGGATGACCTCATGTGCAAGGATTACACTATCCATGATATGTCTCTCTTCCACATAACCCAACTTCTCCTTGGAGATGATGCAAGGGAGTATAGTTTTGAGCCTGAGTTCTATGACTTTCCTTATGATCTTGTATATGACTTTGCAGAGGGATATTGGTCGGAACTTCTTCAGGTTGGTGACCCACTCTTATTTAGGAATCAGAGTGTGAAAAGTGGCATTAAGAGAAGAGAGCACCTACTTTAAGGCTCTGGATTCCTCCACCAATAGGCAGACCTCTTCATGGACCATCGGCCAATAGTAGTGGAAAAAATCCATGGTGAAGCCATCTGGTCCTGGGGATTTACCCGACGTCATTTCCTTGATGGCCTGGTCTACTTCATCTTGCATGATCGATATCATAAGGGTTGCATTATGTTCTGTAGTGATTAGGGTGGAGATGTGCTTAATGACCTTTCTTATGGATGGTGTCATGTCCACCAGTGGTTCTGAGAGAAGTTCTTTATAGTATCTTACTAGTTCCCCTTTTATGTCTGCATGGTCCATGAGAGTGTTACCCTGTGAGTCCTCAAGATTTTTTATGCGATTGATATGCCTTTTGTGGGTCATGGATCAGTGGAAGAACTTTGTATTTTTCTCCCCCTCCTTGAGCCATTGGACCCATGATTTTTTCCTCCATAAGATCTCCTCATGTTTGTGTCTTTCTTCAAGTTGATTTTTTAGGGTGGTTTCTTCTTCTAGGAAGGCTTCCGAGTAGACCAAGACCATGGAATCTCATTGTATCTCCTCCATGCATTTTTCTAGGTATTTTTTTGCAAGGAAGATGTCCCAAAAACGTTTTTGTTCCACTCCCTTAGTTGTTGTTTGAAATTCTTCAGGCACTATTGGAATTTGTACATTCCTGTCCCATGCACTACTTCTGCATTGGATCACCAGGTACAAAAGAGTTCCTGGAAGTCTAGATGGGTTAGATAGAATTTATCGAAGCAGAAGGGTTTGAGCTTTGGAGTAGCCACAGTGTCCACCCAGAGATGGATTGGCCAATGAACTAATCCGGCTTTGGGTAGTATGTTTTCCTCAATAACTGGTCCTTAGATCATTATGTTCTCCAAAATCAAAAAGCGATCTAGGCGACTGGAGATGTGTTGATTCCCTCTGTGCTTGTTAGTCCAAGTGTAAGGGCCATTTCTGGTCTCTACATCGATTAGGTTAAGGTTGTCAATGAGGTGCCTAAACTTGTGACTATCATGTTCCAAGCATTTTGTGCCTCTGCTCTTTTCCTCTAAGGTGAGGATGATGTTGAAGTCACCCCCCAATATCCATCGATCTTTCCCTTGAAGAGTGTTGATGTATGCCAAACTCTTTATAAAGTATTATTGTTTCTAGTTGAGTTGAGGACCATAAGCATTTGTTAAGACACATGCTTTACTTGATCCTATGACTCTGAACTTAGCTGTAAGAGTTCCCACCGTCGAGAAAGTCAGTTCTAGGTCAATGATGGCTGGATTCCAAAGGATGGCTAGTCCTCCAGTTTCCCCGCTTGAGTCAGTGTGGGTGAAGTTGCAATGCCTCCAGCACCTTCTGAAGGTATCCTCTGCGATGCTTCCCACGCTTTTTGTTTCCTGAATTAGTACAATATCTGGATTTTCCGATTGAATACAATTTCGAAGAATCCTTTGCTTGGATATTCCATTCAGACCTCTAATGTTCCAATTTATGATATTCGTCATAATTAATTACGAGGGGGGGGGTGGAAAAGGCCTTCTGAGAGGCGTTGGATTTTCCCTGAGTTGATCATGAAATTACCCACCTCTTTGATGAGTTGTTGCATCGTCTTTTGAACCCTTCTCTTGCTTTCTTTCAGGTTGTGCTTGGGATCTTGGTCGGGCTCTAGTTGTACACCAAGTCGTGAGGTGGCTCCAACCATGGAGTCGATGAAGACCTTGTGGAATTTTCTGAGTTGTTCTACTGGAATGGTTGAAGGCATCCTATAGCTCATCTAGGTCAATGTCTGCAAGTTCCTTTTCATATATTTGCATTATGATGTCATCATCCTCCTGGTCTGGGATTGATTTTGTTCGAGCATAGGTTTGGGGGTTCTGTCCTGGGATCTGCTCTAGGATTGGCTCGAGGTTTTGCTTGTCCTTATTGGTGCCCTTGCTAATGCCTTCGGTCTATGTGCGTTTTCCATTTCCTCTGCTTCCAGTAGCTTGTTGAGGGCATCAAAGACATTTTTGGTCGAAATTTGTTTGTGACCTGTTGGTGCTGCCTTTTTTGTTGCATGCTTTTTGTGTCCTTGCACCTAGGTGAACCCATCTTGCTGCGGTTCCTCTGTTGTTGGCCGCGATGGGGCGTTGAGAGGGAATTCCTTTAAGAGATGCCCATGTTCATGGAATTTCCGACAGTAGAAGGGGATGTGCTCATAGTCTATGGTATGTTTCCAATCGTCATACTGATATTATATGGTAACCGATCTTGGGAGGGATTTCGAGATATTCATATAGACACATATTTGAGCGTAGGAGGTGTATTTCATGTGCTTTGTGGCCTTTGAATATTTGACGTATCTACCTATTGTGTTGCCAATGCCCGTTAATATTTCCTCTATCCAAAACTCTTGGGGGAGGGAATACAAATGGATCCAGACATGGGCACAGGCAAAGTCCTCCTTCTCCAAGAAGAAACGATCTGTCCAGAAGCGCAGATAAAGCCCAGCCGAGTTGTAGAAATATGGATCTTTCTCAAAAACCCTATCCTTGTCCTCCAAGCTATAGAATATTATTGTGAAGAAGCCTTTGGAGCTCAACTATAGTTCATAGTCCCCTTTCGGGTTCCACTAGTGTTTGATCCATTTTATGAGATATCTCTCTCAAGGCCAGATTCCTAAAACATTTCCAATCAGGGCATGATATTTCATAAACTGCATGTGTTCTCCTACTCTAGTAGATTTTATTACATATTTCGGTGTCGTTCGTGCTTGTGAGATTCACTTACCTGGTACCCAGTTCCGAGACTCCTTTGGATGCAATGACTCGACTTCTATATCCATACTTTTCCCATTACTTTGTTCTTCTTGCAACAAGTGGTCTCTGAGGTGCGGGGCTGGTTCGAATTAGGGTCGTCTAGCTCTGGCGCCATCCATCTCGTTATCCACCTCATTCCAATATGAGGGGTTTTTCACCCCTCCATCTGAAGTCATTTTGCGCGGACAGTACCATCCAGAAAAGTGGATGCAGTGCAGTGTTGTTTGTTCCTGAGGGGAGGGCTGACACTGTCGTAGGCATCGCATACAGTGCGCAGAAACCCTACGTAGAGAAAACTCTATTCAGATCCTCCTCACAATATCACTCCTAGCACATGGACCTTTAGTGAAACCCATCGGTGCACATATTCATTTCAACAACATCGTTGAATTTAAATAGAAATAATATTTTTTTTAAATGTTATCGTAGTTAGCGATGCACATTGTACATAGATAGAGCATTAGTGTGTATTGTCATGTAAACAACACCATTGTGTTTAAAATGGGAGTAATAATTTTTTACATGGAAATCGTCATGTTTTAAATCCATTCACATGTCGACAATGCATAATTAACAACACCTAACCACTAGTGCTTTTATTAATTTATAAAGCACCATGTGCATACAAAAATTTGTAAAACCTTTTCAATTTCAGAAGGGCACTATTATCATATATGTGTGCTTATACATATGGTTATCGCACTAGTGCGCACTTATTTACTATATACTACGGTATCTTATTTTGTAAAAAACAAATCGTAAGTTTATATCTTATGGTCCCTAGATTTTTTTTTCCAGGAAAATTATGAAAATTCCAAGGGACAAACAAGGGGAAAAAAATACATGCTAGTAGAGATGTCCAAAAAAGTGTACAATGAGATTATAAAAGAAATGAACATAATTGCATCGTTGGAGGAGTCATCCCAAAAACAACGTGCATTGGAGGTATGTAATCATTGATTTATTCTTTTATGAACATTGAATTTAATTATTGCGTGAAATACTAATTTTCAATTGTTTTGTTGCAGAAAAGAAAAAAAAATGGAACCCATTCAACACATAAGGCAGGACGATGAGGAAGAAAAGGGTTGATTGCAAATCTTGAGAAAATAGAACCCATTTAGCACATAAGGTAGGACAATGAGGAAGAAGAGGGTTGATCGCTAAGTTTGTGAGTACTTGTATTTTCGACCTTACTTAAGATTTCATATTTGTTGTAGTATTTATATTTAAATAATTAATTTACACTCACCCATGGATGTCTTCTAATAGGTGCTAACATACAAGGAAGAGCCAACCAAAGAATTGATCAACATTGGGTTAAATATGGGTTATGAGTATAAGTTCGAATATCAAGGTTTAATTGAACAATTTGTAAGTAGATTTGTTTAACTTCCCTCATTTTATAATTAATGGAACAACAAGAAACCTTTATATTAATTATATCGACTATGTTTTGTCATAGCATATTAAACATGCAGAAAAAAAAGTATGGAGTGCAGCCAACATAAGAGATTTTGAGAGACAGCATGCATCACGGCTTCAAAAGAATGTATTGTTTATGAAATAGTCGTTGCTATGACATGTTTTTTTATTTACACAATCATGTATATTCTACTATATTAATGTAGATTTACTTAGTACACTTTATTTCTATGTTTGTAGATGGAATGCGAAGAGAACGAACATAAAAAACAAGTCGATTAAGAAAGAATTAGATTAAATAAACCAAAACACAATATCGCCTACAAGTGGTGAATAAATTAGGCATGCACGCAACTCAAGTGATAACAATAGTTCAAGTAATGAATGAGAATCAATATAATTGAATATTACTGCAAGTTGTATGTTTTGGAATATTTGTTTGTGAAATCAGGGATTGTGTTTAATGTAATCAACATATTGTCCTAATTGCATGAGAACATGTTACCAATAAGTGTAACAATTACATATTAGTTGCAGTTCGATTATTGTGGACCTTTACATTGTCTCATTTTGTATGACAATGGGTCTCTTATTCATATATAATAAAATGGGTTTCTTATTTTATTGCATTGTTGAATGTTGCAAAATGTTGTGTTGTTGATTAATTAATATGTGAATGATTTACATTGTTACAAATAGTAGAATTATAATCTGTTGAACAATGCATTAATGCAATAATTATATCAAAATGCAATAACAAAAATATAAAAAACAATATTATTATAAAAAATATTTGATTTTGAGATGATTAATCTAAAATTTGTAAAAAAGATAAATAATTAAAATATATACATATCGATGCATTGTATTCTTATGAACTCACTAAACATAGTTACTGACTTAATAAGAAATGTGACCTCAAAACGAGAACTCGGGCCCAAAAAACCCATATTTTTGCATAAAAACATCAAAATCAACCCCCAAATAAAAAAAAAAGTGGTGCTACCAGTAGCACCATTTTTTTTTTAAACGGGGTCAAAATTACAACCTTTTTCAAACATGGCCTTCAAAACTCAGACAGTAGCTCATAAAAACCTTCAAATCAACACCTTAAAAAATGATGTTTTTGATTTTTTTTTTTCTTTTCAAAACATTAAAATTTGAGATCATTTGAAATCGTATTTTTGTCACTTGGTACCATTACTGCTACTGGTAGCACCCATTCTAAAATTGGGCTATGAAAATGACACATTTTTATAATGTTGTAAAAGAACTCATCATTATTGTAAACAAAATCATAAAATCAACCCTTAAATGTTTACTTTTAAAATTTTATTATCACGCAAAGCACAAGGTAATACATAATGCCATGAAAATATCACAATATACTTTAAAAATTCAACGTCACTTTTTAATAATTTTTTTACTTATAATAATAAAAAAGTAAATACAAGTTACATTGAATGAAACATAAATAATTTCTTAAAAGTATTGTTATATTGTCCATATTCAAAACATATGATCTAAGAAATTTTATTATATTATCCATAATAAAAAACATATCATTCATAAAACATAACAAATATTCATAACTTCATGTAAGATCATATGTAAGTTCAATGCTCATTTCTAGTTACCATACAAACATCATATGGATAAAAAATGCATAAAATGTTTCATACACTTATTCAGATTGACTCATGGTTTCTGAAATACCATAAGAGTCTACATTGTCTTCAGATGAATGTTTGGATGAAGATGTATATCATCCATACTCATCTCTATTGTCGATGAATGCACCATCTGAGTCTACATGCATGCCCAACATTTCAGATGTCAAATGCCTTTTAGATTTACAACTAGGTTCAACGGACTCCCATATTGCATTTATTTCTTGTGGCAGCAACCTCTTGATAATATTTGTTGTCTTGGAGTGAAGAGTTCCTCTCTTTGTCAAATTGAAGTCATAAACAAGTATGTCCACATCATCTAATTTTAAGAGGTCAGTGTGATGACGAGTTGTATTTTGACTCTTTATTTTTCTCTTTCTATTGACATGTTTCTCAACCACCATCTCTGGCTTGTACACACCATTGAATGGGTCTGTACTTGTTTCATACAAATGCACTTCAATTGCAATAACATCATCATTTTCTTTCTTAATCTTTATAACCTTTCCTATCCAGAATGGATAACCATGTGGATCTTGTTGATGATTGCAACTATGTGAGACATTCTCCAACTTACAAACTTGAGAGAATGCCCCTGAGATGGGTGTGTGGTTCATATCTGAGATAGAGCTGGAACATAGAGATGGCCTCCTCCTTACAGAGAGTTGAGAATAACTCCAGATGATTCTCCTATGTAACACAGTGAGAAAGGAGATCTGCAAAGTTGGATGTGCTTGTGGCTGAGCACAAGGTGAACATGTGAAATCCCAAAGTGTTGGGTGCATAATCATGAGAATATAAATGAAGATGATGTATTAGCCTCCTCTGAGCAGAAGAGTTGATGAGAAAATTAAGATGAATCTCATGTGTAATGCAATGGGAAAGAAGATATGTTGAGTGGACGTGCAAGTGAACGTGATCCTAGTGGTTGAGCACTATTGAAGAAGTGGTTCTTCTGTGTAATGAAGTAAGCCAGAGATATGGACATCTCTATGGATGTGCCCCTAGTGAATGAGAACTAGTGGGTGTCTAAGATTCCTTTCTATATTTTTCAAGAGTCAGACCTACATGTAACCCTAATTGTAATGTAAAGGGTACAGGTCGGCCCCACCTTAATGTGACTGGTAATTAATGTAAAAGATAATTAATCTGGTTAAATATTAATTATATTATAAGATAGATAGGTTGGACCTGTTGTGCCAATAGACACTTATGTTGACAGGTTCAATCTAGTATAAGTAAAGGTAAAATACCCATTGAGGAAATATATCTTTCACATGAGTTTGGAAATTTCAGCAAGTACATCTTCTTGGTAAAAGTGCACACCTCTCTTGGGTGCTAGTATTCTAGGGTTTGAGCACCCTCTTGTGTGCTAGGTCTTATTGGTGGTGAAGTTATTTCTCTTGAAGAATATAGCAAAGGATTTTGGCTGGGTTTTCTTCCCTTGTTGAGAAGGGTTTCCCAGAATACTTCTTGTGTTGTTGTGCATGATGTTTCTTCTTTTGATCTCGGTTGTTGCAACATTATTGGTTATGGTTAAGTGAAATGATAAAATTGGAATGAACTTCATTCTTAACCTTGCTTATTAAAAATCAACATGGTATCAGATCATAGGTCTTGAAGAACCCCTGCACAAGCTTTCAAAAGGCTAAATCCTCCCCCTTTTGTAGTTTTGTACGACCTCTAGGGTTTCTGCGGAAATATATATGACCCTCACTTGATCAACCCTTTAACCTATTTATAAGTGGATGTTGGAGATAAAACTTGGACCAAGTTGTACGACCCTCCTCGGTGCATCTCCAGAGACCTTCAAAATCAAATTCTAAGGATTTTTAGTTTTTGGCCCTAGGGTTTCTAGGGTGCCGAAATTTTCTGCAGAATCTTGAACTTAGATTTCTGGAACTTCTTAAAAAAAAACGTTTTTCTTAATACAACAAGCATTTATGTGACACTATCAAAGTTTATTGTTGACAGTCATAAGTCCAACAAAATCCAAGGTTACTAATTCAACCTAATCATTAGGTTTTCAAAATGCAATTGGCGAGAGTTTGAAGAAACCAAACAAATGAAGAACGAAGCCTTATTCGAAGATAGGCTGAATGGAGCAAGCAACTTCAGCTCCTGGAAATCAAGGCTTCAGGTCACCCTTGAAGAAGATGACCATTTGGATGTGGTAACTAAAACCTTACCAGACACAGCTACAGATGTGGAGAAAAAGATAAGAAAGGAAGAAGATGTCAAAGCAAGAAAATTAATCATCTACTCAATAAGAGATCATCTCTTACCTCGTATTGCCAACCTGAAGAAAACTTATGATATGTATGAAGCATTAAAAGAAATGTTTGAAAGTGACAACACCCTCAGAGCTCTTACCTTGAAGATCCAACTTCAAAGTATCAAGATGATGAAAGGTAACACAGTTTCCATCTTCTTTATGAAGATATTAGAGATTAAAGAATAACTAGAAACCATTGGAGAAATCATGTCTAATAGAGAACTTGTCTTAACCACTCTCAAAAACCTTCCAAAAAATTGGGAGCCTTTTCTTAAGAGTATCAGTGGAAGAGAAAGTCTACCAACCTTTGATCGTCTATGGACAGATTGTACTCAAGAAGAAATTAGAGTTAGAAATAGAGGAGTGGAAGACTCCTCGGAAGAAAATCATGCTCTTGCACTTCATACAAAGAAAGGAGGAAAATTCAAAAGAAACTTCAGACAAACATTCAAAGATGAAAAGTATTCATCAAATCCAGGTTATAATCAAAGAAGAGATGTTTCAGAAATCCAGTGCTTCAGATGTGACAAATATGGAAACTATGCAAGAAATTGTCCAACTAGGAAGAAGGGAAGACAATATGCTTCTACCACTGACATTGATCCAGATCCACCTCAAAAGAAGGAATATAAGAGAGAGGAGAAGTACTTTCTCTAAATATAAAACATGACTACAAACCAGGTAAATCAATTGATCTCTAATTTTATAGTTGATTGCATTTTTAATAAATGAAGGATATTGTCCCTAGTATGGGAGCCCTCAAAGACTTGGACCATTATCCATGGTACGGGAGTCCAAACCATTTTGATTGATTAATATGTGAGACAAGCAGAGATGTTGTCCTTAAAGAAGAGATACCCATTCAACATACCCAAAGAATCTCATATGGATATTGACATTGAGATAATACCTTCTTCCCCTTCAGCGGTTCAGAGGGAGATAGACATTATTCCAACTAATCCAGTTACTCCAGTTGATATAACCAGAGATATTATAGTGGGGCATAAAAGGCATGCCCATGATGAACCAAACTCTGCTAGAAGACAGAGAGACATACAAGTCCCTCAAGGTACACCTTGACAAAGCAAAAGAGTTTTCAAAACTACCCTTCAGTCATGAGCCACTTCATTGAAGAAACAAAAAGAGAAATAAGTATGGCAAGATGCCATAACAGAAGAACGACAGTGTATCTTAAAGAATGATGTATAAGATATAATTCAGAAACCAGAAAGGAAGTCTGTGGTAACTTCCAAGTATAGAAAGCATGCAGTTGATGGAAGTGTCAAGAAATACAAAACTAGAGGACTCTCACAAACAAAGGGAGTTGTCTATGATGAGACACTTGATCCAATAAGACCTATACACTTACATCCGTACTACCATCCATGAGATGGAAACTATATCATATGAATGGATTCTTGATGATTTTGGGTCTCAGTAAGAGTATTGTTGATCCAAAACCTATATTACTACAGTGTTGGTGACAAGAGCCTAATTTTTGATAACTTATTCAGAAAGCGTCGTTGTTGAAAACAAGCAAGCGTTGACTTCTGATTTTTGAGATGAAGGATCTAAGTATGATGCACTACTTCTTGGGACAAGAAGTATGACAGAGGACCAATGAGATTTTCCTAAGTCAAGGAAAATATACAATTGGAATATTAAAGAAGTTTGGTATGACATATTGCAAAAACATCGTGATGGATTTGAAGAAAATGAATGATGATGCTTCAGCCGAGAGTGATTCACATCTAATTGTACCATTGATGTACCTGGATAACACCAAACTTGATTCATTCCTTGTAATGAATTTTCTTAGAAAATCCATGAGCCATTCGAGACAGACTCACTTGATAGCAATAAAACATATATTGAGATATGCCCCCAGTGTGAACTTGAGTTTGCAGGATATGCAGATACAGATTGAGCAGAGAGTACAGTGGACCGGAAGAGAATATCTGGCTGTTTTCTTACCATAAAAGTTGTCATGGTTTCCTGATGCAACGGGAAACAAAATCTTTGTGGCCTTGAATACCACAGAAGCAGAGTATGTATCATTTAGTGTGCAAAGCAGTATGGCTTCACAAGCTTCTAACAAATTTACTTGATCATGAGATGGATCCTATGATGATAACCAAAGTTGTGTGTAAATCTCTTTGAGAACCCAGTGTTTCATGATAGATCGAAACATGTTGAGATAAAACATCATTATATTAGAAATATGATGCAAAGGAAAATAGTATGCATGCAATACCTTTCTCCACATAAGCAGATTGCAGACATCTTCACCAAATTAACCTAGTGAAGAATACCTCACTAGTTGAGAGGGAGTGTTGATGACTACAGCCAAGACAAAATTCAAAGTACATCTGTGTGAGACTTGGCATGATGAAGAATGCCTCCCTAGCTAAGAGGGAGTGTTGATGATTGCAGTTATGTGAGACATTGTCCATCTTACGAACCTGAGAGAAATCCCCTGAGAGGGGTGTGTGGTTCCTATCTGAGAAAGATATGGAACGTAGAGATGGCCTCCTCCTTACAGAGAGTTGAGAAGAACTCCAGATGATTCTTCTGTGTAACACAGTGAGAAAGGAGATTTGCAGAGTTGGATGTGCATGTGGTTGAGCACAAGGTGAACGTTTGAAATCCTAAAGTGTTGGGTGCATCGTCATGAGAACAGAAATGAAGATGATGTATTAGCCTCCTCTCAGTAGAAGAGTTGATGAGAAACTCCATATGACTCTCATGTGTAATGCAATGGGAAATAATATATGTTGAGTGGACGTCCATGTGGACGAGCACATGTGAACATGATCCTAGTGGTTGAGCACTAGTGAAGAAGTGGTTCTTATGTGTAATACAGTGAGCCAGAGATATGGACATCCCTATGGATGTGCCCCTAGTGGATGAGTACTAGTGGGTGTATAATATCCCTTGCTATATTGTTCAAGAGTCGGACCTACCTGTAACCCTAATTGTAATATAAAGGGTACAGGTTGGCCCCACCTTAATGTGACTGGTAATTAATGTAAAAGATAATTAATATGGTTAAATATTAATTATATTATAAGATATAGAGGTCATCCATGTTGTGCCAATAGACACTTTTGTTGACAGGTTCAGTCTAGTATAAGTAAAGGTAAAATCCCCATTGAAGAAATATATCTTTCATGTGAGTTTGGAAATTTCAGCAAGTACATCTTCTTGGTAAAAGTGTGCACCTCTCTTGGGTGCTAGTCTTCTAGGGTTAGAGAACCCTCTTGTGTGCAAGGTCTTATTGGTGGTGAAGGTCTTTCTCTTGAAGAATATAGCAAAGGATTTTGGCTGGGGTTTCTTCCCTTGTTGAGAAGGGTTTCCAAGGATACTTCTTGTGTTATTGTGTATGGTCTTTCTTCTTTTGATATTGGTTGTTGCAACATTATTGGTTATGGTTAAGTGAAATGATAAAATTGAAATGAACTTCATGCTTAACCTTCCTTATTAAAAATCAACTAATCTTTAGTCGTTAAAACTGCAATCATGCTACCCTCCTTAATATCTTATACTGAACCCTTGTAAAGGTCTTCCATGGATTTACGTTGTGCACGTGACCTTCATGAACCAATATACATTTATCTTTCCTTTGCTTCTGTAAACTCAATAGCACCTTGAGATTCTTGTTGAATTTCAACAATGTTTGTTTCTACATATTCGTTTGGCGTATTTTGTGGCCAGTGAAATGGAGTCCTCAACATTGTATCTTCATTTGTTGAGCTTGAAATTATTTCACTTCGGCTATTGAAAAAAGACTCCCACCAAACAAAATCAACAACATCAAAGTACTCATATGTATCCTTAATGGACTTTTGTATTTCTTCTAGGCATTTAGAATAATCTACATCTCTATTATGCCTCCGTGCATTATGGATTTCAGCAACTGATTGTAAAAATAATAAATTTGATGCAAAAATTGGATGATTTGGAATGAACTTCAAAAATTATAAACCTGATGAAGGCCCCCATTATGTAGTAGATGAATACTTATTTCCCCATATAAGTGTTTTCCCATCATTTTTTTTGAAACAAAATTGATGTTGGAAGCTAATGTCATTAAGTTGCTCAATACATTTTTCTTCACAATGCGATCCCTGAATAAATCTTCGCATGTCAACAGTTTCTTCTAATATATGAAAAACATGCTCTGGAATGTATGTTTTCTTAATACATTCAATCAATGATGGTAGACTTCCAACATTTTTCCTCTTCAATGTTACTGAAAAATGACTGAAAATTTGATCAATATGATCATGAGTGTGTCCAACAAGAAGGAAACCAACTTTCACCTTTTGAAAGATTCCCATTTCAACAAGGATGCTTAGATATCCAAACACAATTTGATTTTTATTTTCACGACTAGTGTTGTCCAACTATAGATAGAGAACTTGAGGAAGATTTCCAGACCAGTGAGTGAGCACATGATGAATTACGGTGATGGTTAGATTTAAATCATTATGAATATTTGGAGTTGTGAAGTAAACCCTTGGACACATTTTTCCATTTAAAACCATACAAACAACCAAGTGAAATTGAATGAAATTCTCTTCCTGTAAATTTTTGGGTGTACGGACAAAATGTGGTAGAAGTGTTTTCTTCTGGTCCATGTCATCAATTATCATACCTAAATATTTGTTTGGAGCATCATAACACTTTTTCCGGTGTTTGTACAACTTTTGTCTCTCACTTGATTATTTATTCTTATGTTCTTGAAGTGCTTTGACTATGGAATCTTCACATGACATAAAATGAAAATATTGATCGTATGTTTTCACAGTTGATAACTATTCAATTTTAAAAAAAAAATAGTAAATACATACCTCTTTCTGCCCCTTCAGATTTTTCTCTTCTTGATTTAAGAGTAGCACATATACTACAAATCCCCATCCTTGACTTATTAGGAATACAGACATTGTCGAATTGTTTCTTCCATATTCTTGTAAAATATGCATATGTAATAAAATTACCATTTCCTTCAACACCTTTAGCATATCCTTTGTACAAGTTGTAGATTTACCTCCTTGAAAAATTATCTGGAATATGTATTGTGTCTCTATCTGGCATACACTCTCCATGTTTGGAAAAGAAATCACGCATCCATGACAATGTAGTGTTTGTGAATGGCCCACTCTCTCGTCCATGATGTACCTTTGAATAAAATGATGGATCTTTTTCCACCCTTGTATGGATTCTTGATAGACGAAGATTACCAATTGAGTGAATTTTTTTGAAAGCCTTTCTGCAAAGTAAAATATTCCCAATGTGATAATCATATCATGTATTGGTGGATACCATGCAGCCCATGAAATATGAATTTTGCATGCTCTTATTCATTGACAAATATGTCTTCATTTTATTCAAGGCATACATGTAGTCCATTATTTTCAAACAATTATTTTGACAACATTAACTTGAAATCAATTCACTTATGGAAATTGATTTAGTGAGAAATTATTTCTTAGACCTTGTATAACTAAGATGATTTGGATTGATATAAAAAGGTCTAATCCTGATCTTAGACACAATGTTTCTTTGCAATGTTTCCACTATTTCATCATCCTCACTAGAAGGATTTTCCTTATCACCACAAGGAGTATCAAGCAACACATTGTCAGGAGACTAAACTAGAGAATGTCGATCACCTTGATTTGTTGCAGCTGAATGATTGAGAACATCATCATCAACATAATCATTTGGAGGAAAATCATCATCAACGTTGTGTCCACCATTGACATAATCATCTTCATTACTTTCAAAATCCCCACTTGAGTGAAAATTTTCACCATCTCGCTTAGTGCATTGAAAACCTTCATCAGTATCTTGAAAATCCTCACTTGAAGGAAAATCAACATCAATACCGATGATTTTTAATTTATTACTCGGGAAAGAGTGACCACCAATGGCGTAATCATCTTCACTATTTTGAAAATCCCCACTTGAGAGATATTCTTCATCATCCTCATTACTGGCTTGAAAATCCTCACTTGCAGGAAAATCTTCATTATCCTCATCGGTACCTTGAAAATCCTCACTTGGAGGGAAATCATCAGCACCATCATTGCTTCTTTTAAATTCCTCATTCGAGAAAAACTGTCCAGCATTTCCATAATCGTCATCATTACTTTTAAAATCCCCACTTGGAGGGAATTCTTCGTCATCCTCATTTGTGCCTTGGAAATCCTCACTTGGAGGAAACTCTTCATCAGTACCTTTAAAATCCTCACTTGGAGGAAATTCGTAATCACCAACATGTTGTCTTTAAATTCCCCACTCGGGAAAAAGTGTCCATCATTTTCATAATCATCTTTGTTGCTTTTAAAATTTCCACTTGAGGGATTTTTTCCATCATTTTCATTGGTGCCTTGGAAATCTTCATCGGTACCTTGAAACTCCTCACTTGGAGGAAAATTTGCATCCCAATCATTTAAACGTTGATCATAGTCTCCACTTTGACCTACATTTTGATTATTTTCATTACTATTAAATTGTTGACTAGATTTATCACCATCATATTCCTCCTCTTCATCATTGGTGCCTTCAAAGTCCTCTAATTTAGGACTTTCATGAGGAACATGTTGAATAAAATCGCTTGCACTATGATCAAAATTATGACTAGCTGAAAAATACAATGCCTCATTTGCATTACAAACATTCCTATGGCATTTCCTCATCCCAACAAAAGAGGTATGTGAATAATTTGTTGATGTCTGAGAAATAAAATATTATTTATCTGACGAAGCCATCCCTTCTCTCTGAGAACATAAAATGATACAAATACTCACCCTCCCTATGACATTATTATAACATGCATAATGATATTTTCCCTCTAAATTTCACCTCCCCCCCCCC
>ML788373.1:342830-356170 GCA_009831015.1 Picea engelmannii
TCATGTGATAGGATTACATTATTACATCCATGTTCAGATGAAGTGCCTATATGTCAACACCCTAATAGATGCTTACCATTTTTTTTATGAAGCTCAAGGTAAATCAAATGAGCATAAAAAGGAGTCCAATGGAGATCCCTCTATAAATAAATTACAATGCATGCCACACTGCAAAGACAATCATTGTCAAAATTAATGTTTATAATGTCAACATAAGGGACTGAAATGGAGAAAGGATTTAAAGTAATTCCTATTTGTGCTTGATTGACATTACAGTATACAAAATTTATTATGTAACAATATCTTGTATGTTTCTTATGTCACATGAGTGGAGCACCCATGCTATATGTATTCTTCTCGCTAGAATCACAAGTTGGATAAGTCATGTACTACTATGAAACTTGGGTGTTTTTTCTCTTTGAATGTTCTTCTTGTCATACCCATACTCTTTCATAGATGCTTGTGTTCTTAGTCTTCAAAGGAGGGTGTCTTTGAATTTGATCCACAATTGATGAAGATGATCACATCATTCAGGATATTGCAACACTCACTATCTATAAGAAGACTTCACGGAAAAATCAAGGCATTATGCAATCCTACAAGGCACTATGCAATCCTACAAAAGATGCATATAAAAAAAAACATTAAACGTCACTATATCAACGTATTTTACATCACTTTAGTAGCTATTGTGCCACTTTTTCAAACATAAACTTCACCTCAACATCGCTTTTATTTTGAAAAATTTCATCATAACAACATGAAAGGACATTTCAACCACATAAGGAAAGTGCCAACAAAGCATGTTGGTGTGGTTTTTAATATTTTGGATTGCTGACATGTATGCCTAGTTAACATTAAACATCGTTGAAGAGACATTTCTATCAATAAGACAACTCCCAAAGGATCTTCATGTCAATATTGAGTATGTTATGAAAATTACAACTTTTAAATGTCGCTAAAGCAACAAATTTATAGCAATGTTACAAAATGTTGTTTTAGGGTTTTGCCAATTGTCCAAAGGTCAAAAGCAACATTTAATACATTCAAACTTTGTTTTTAGACACCAAATGCAATTGTTTGTTTACAATTGTATATCTTTCGCATTGATTTGGAATTTTCATGTGTTATCTCACATTGATTTGGAATTTTCATATGTGTGTTATCTTTCACATTGATTTGAAATTTTCATGTGTGTATTTAAACACACATACATACACATATATTAATCATTGATTTTTTTTCTTTGACAAAATATTAGCAATAATAAAGAGGTATTTGATTGAGCAATAGCTTTTTCTATGACAATATATTGTTTATGTGACATTAAAGAGAACCTCAACATATATTGATAGGTACAAAGTGAGAAGAGCATACAAAGAAAATGGATAAACAACAAAGAGTGTGTCGAAAATGAAAAAGATAACAAGACACCAAAGCAAATTTAAAGACAAATCTCTTAACGTACAATGCACTCACAACATCGAATATAACAAGAAATTAAGGCAAACAAAAATGATCTATATCTAATATTATTTTATGGGGAATAATATTCAAGTGTTTATCCAAATTTTCAATTTGGAAAGTAGCCATTATCAAAATAAATTATCCCCTTTAATTATAATGCCAATGATACATTTTACTTCGTCTATACATTTGTTGTCAACACCCATTTTAACATATAATGTGAATTAACCAAGCATTTTGTTCCAAACTTTGAAATAACGAGGAATGAGAAAATATAAATATGGATGACTTAATCCAAACCATATGTTTTATTTTCATCCCACGAGAGTATGACACATTTTAATCAACAATGTGAAGATCCATTCAACATTTGCAATGTTTTTAGCATAGATTCATGCGCATTATTTTTGATGGGATTGTTGTTTTTGCATGTTCCATTCAATGTGGGAACATTATCCTAACCAATGGATCTATGGTTACATTGATTTCAACGACGATATAGGGAAAACAATATGGTGCATTGATTTTGGCAACAATATAGTGAAAAATGATCATTGAACCTCGACCATTTTCTTTAATCGGTGGGTATTTTTTTATTTTTTTTAAGAAACTGAAAAGATTTTATATATAAAGGAAGTTGCACCGAAGCAAAACAACAGTCAAAATAGATACAAAAATTGGCTCAAATATGTCTGAGTCCTCTACTACCGATCTAACATCAAAATTACTATACATCTCCTTATACATTCGAGCAAACTTGTTGCTATATATTTTGACAAATTGACCAGGCAAAGAGATGCAATGAAGATACATATTTTAAACAACAGATTCATTATCAGGTGTTTCTTGGAATTCACCATGGTTGGGTTCGTGATCTTCGATTTCCATTGGAACCATTTCTCGGTCTCCCTATGTCTCTTCTGGATTCTTTGTCTGGGGATATGTAGCCAATTGATTGGTTGACCCTTAATTGGACTGTTGGGGCATTTTGATGGCTTTGAGTTTTTGGCATTCATGATCCAAAGTGTCCACACGCTGCAAGAGTGTCCCAACATTTTGTTCAAGGACATTGGTTATGTCTATCTCTCGTTCCAAGGTTTCAACTAGATGAAGCAATTTCATAATTGTCTATGCATGACCACTTATGTTGTTGTCAACTCGATTAAAAATCAGTATGCTGCCTGTTAGGGTCCTATGATATAGTCATTTGTTCTCCAGTTACCTATTTGGAGATTTTCTCTGATCATTTTGAGAATGTCTGCATGATAAGAAGCTCAGGAGTAATGGTCCAGTGGTGTATCTTGTGTTTCAAAGAGGTGTCTAGGTATATCCAAAGTTGGCAAGTGATGGTTTGAAACTCTTGAATGTAAAAATTTAAAGAAATAGCTTTCGGCAGCTAAGGGTCAAATTTTTATGTGTTGTTAGCTGCCGAAAGTTCTCGGTTTCAACAACTAAAAAGGCAGGCATGAGGTGTTGTTAGTTGCTGAAAGTGTAGAATTTTTTCAACGGTTAGCCTATCCCATTGGACTCTCAAACCGTCGGTAGTACACACGTCATCATCATCTTAAGTGTTTCTGAAATCATCTCCAGATATGATTTGCTTGGTCTCAATCATTTATTTTGGTTTGTATTCAATATTTGATGAAGGATTTGAAACCCTAAGATGCGTATTTGAAACCCTACCATCATCAGCAGTCATTGCCATGATCTCCTCGTGAGCGAAACCATCACTGTCTGAGTTGGTGTTAAATAAGCATTATGATCTAAGTTATTCCTTGTTGGCATTTTTAAAAGTTTTCCATCCAAAACATTTGTTTGTCTCACGAATTTCCCTCATCCGTCTTTCCTTCCTCCTTTTTCCTAGCGCTGGTCTCCCACCCATCAACCCAAATTTCAATGTCTTCAAGGTATTAACATGTTTTTTGCAGATGTCTACTGGAGGAGCATTACTTAGGAGGGAGCTGCAAGATATTTCCTATCTGGAATCTCATCCATAGATTTGTCAAATGTTCAAGGATGTAGGCTACTATAGGTTTTGTGAAAAATTACAAGGGTATCATCAGGGAATTGCAAAGGCATTTGCCAAAATATTTGATGGAGCTAAAGTGAAATTGGGTCCTCTGGAAATGGAGATATATGAGGCAAGTATTGTTGCAACAACTGAGATGCCTGGAGAGGGTGAAAAGTGGTTCAAGACCACTGCCATTAAAGACATTGAATTTAGATCTTACCTTAAGCCAAAATTCCAAAGCATTATTTGGCAAAGGGACATTCCCAGGAATTACTTGGAAGACAAATGGCAGAAAGTGTTGAAGGTTATTCAGGTGTACATAACGTGTGAAGGGAGGTATGGCAAGGTCATGTTGTATCATTTCAGGCTTATCAATCATTTCACAGGCAGAAACCCTCTAAATTTGCCTCGTTATCTTCATAGGAGCCTCACCAAGATGGCACAAAAAGTCCAAGCTAAACCTGAGAAAGCAAACAGTAAATTGTTCCATCATGGCCTTATTAAGCTTATAGTGATGGAGGAACTCTAGAGAAGAGAGAAGACATGGGACTATCTCCTATTTTGGGGAGAATTTGAGCAAGAGATCCATCGTAAAGGTAAGAAGACACCTACAAAGAAGTCATCTACACCAAAGAGCAGTAAGAGAAAGAGAAGGGCTCTATCATCAGTTCAGACAGAACAACCAACCCCTTCACCCAGGTCTAAGAAGGAAAAAAAGAAGCTTGATTTTGATCAGGGAATAGAGGGCCAGAGCAGTGTTGTTGATAAAAACATCTTGAATTTTCCATATTCAAATTCTGAGTCTGAACCACCCATGGAGGAGAGAGAGGAAACTAAATTTTAAGTTGCATCCTTTGAGGTACCTAAGACATCAACAAAAAAGAAGATCAGTAAAGCATCCAAGATTCAGAAGTTGAAAGAGGATGTAACAGAGCTTGGGTTGTTAGAAAGAGTCATCAAATCTCAGAATCAGGCTATGAAAAGAACATCCGATGAGGTAAGAGACTCATTTAAAAGGTTAGCTCTGATGCATGTAGCTCTAAAAAGGAAGAATAAGAGATTGTATAAGAAAAACCAAAAACTTTACCAAATGATCAAGTTCTTGAGGTTTAAACTAGCACCTAGAAAACCTAAACCAAGAGCTCATCTCGGTTTAGAAGCATTGGCTGAAGTTGCTATGGAACTAAACAAGGAATCCTAAGAGTTAGACAAAGTAAAGGAATCAAATTTTGCAATTTTGAATGGTTTTGGAAAACTCAGGACTTTTGGCAGCGTATTTTGGTCCACAGAGGTGTTGTTAGTTGTCGAATCCCCTGACTTTCGACAGCTAAATCGGCTATGTTCTATACATGTTAGTTGCCGAAAGCATAGAGATGGACAGAATGACAATATTTTCTCCTAGATCAAATCCATTTGTTTCCATATCACTCAAGGGGACTTGCAGATGCGTCCCAACTCCAAAATAGATGAGAAGGAACATCTTTTTCAGATTTTAAGGAAAATACAAAGGAGAAAGGCTCAAAGATGATTCCATTTTGGTTGAAGATAATTGATTCATGGCTCAGGTGTCAGTGAAATATTTCAAACAGTCCTATCATCATCCAGCAAGGCTATGCAGATTTCAAAGACTATAGTGTTGATATGGATTCAATCACTTATGAATAGGATCTATCTCCTAGAATTTTGTAATAGGATAGATTTTATAAACACTTGTAATTTTCAGATCCATCATTTGAGGATCTGAAACTGCTTTGTAAATATTATTTAAGCCCAAAGAAAAAATAGTCCAAGGGGGGATTAGTCAGATCTGAAGGGAAGTATAGTGTGAAAATATCACCATATATTATAAGGATGCTCAACGGGCTTTAAGTGGCTTTTTGGATGAATACAAAGGCTTTTTGTTCCCAGATTCTTGTGTCATGATAATGTGGTGAAGTACCTCTTTATGTAACCTATTATTATCTTATCTCACATATTGTTTTCTTTCCTTATCGTTTATAAGAAGATCATGTTTCAGGATTTGTCTTAGACACCCTGATCTGGCTTAAAACGATATTTATGTTTTCTTCTGAAAATTGGATGTAGAATTAAAATAAGCTATGCTCTACATTTAAATTGGACCCTAATCTATACTTCTTTTCCATTTCACAAACTCAAAGGATCCACTGACATTGTTACCTTGCCTTGTTACATTTTGTCTCAGCTATTCATTCATTTTGTCATCTTTAACCTCTTGACTCCATTTTTGTCCAATGGCCCTCTTCTGTTGTCTCAACCAAAAACTCTAAAAACAAACCTTTTTTCCTCATAGCTAGCCTAACATCCCATACAAAAAAATCCAAATCTGACAGAGAGATCCCTCTTTGAGTCTTGGAGGGATAGATCCAAGACTTGAAGTGGTTTTGTGGTTACCCCTGCCGGGAAATTACAGGGTGTTAACACTACCCTCGGTCATGTCTTCGTTCCTATGCAGGATGCGCTTTATATCGCTCTAGGATGGATCCATGATGAGAAATATAACCCCTGAATTGCAAAAAGAAAATCGATTGTAATTCATGAGGTTGAAACCCCACAAAAACTTGTAACAAACCTGCCACTTGAAGGGAAGGGGCCCCAAAAGAGCCTTGTAATAATTAAAATTCCTCTTCACTATTGTCGTTGAAAGAGTCTCTTCCTTATGGTATTTCCAATACAGTGGTAGCCTCCCACATTGTCCCCCGGGGACTGCCCGGGACTAATGCCACCACTGTCAATCTTGACCTGGAACTAGAAGGAAAGAAGAGAATGAGAGAGGCCAACAAACTCGTTGAGGAAAGAGTTAAGAGAAGACCCAAAAAACTTGGAATGTCTACGAGAATTTCCTAACTCCCAATGAAAAATCAAAAGAGAAGGACGAACCTTATGCATAAAACAATTAGCCCCAAAGAAAATAGGTTTATACTTTTGAAACTCGTACCAGCACACACAATCTAGTTTCCAACCAAGGTCCAAATGAACAGGTCGAATCCCAAGCACAGAAAAGGGAAACATTGGAAACAAGGTTGAACTTTCGTGGCACGAGACAGGAGAGCCAATAGGTCAGAGAGGAAGGAAAAATGGACAAAACCCAGTCATGGGAAAGGGAATTAGGCTTGGCTCGAAACCAGCAAAGGAGAGGAAGACAAACCAAGAAAGGGCCAACAATATTGCAAGAGGAGAGGTTCTGAAATCTCAAGTTTATGACAAATTTTACCCAAATTCCATCCAAGGACCATGTGAACAAGTCGAACCCCGAGCTGATTAGGAGTAGATATTTCCCTAAATCCAAAAACAAGAGGCTTGGAATTAATCAATAAATGAAAAATTGGGCGATGAGAACCTACCAAGTTGATAGAATGGAACCTGAGCTTGCCCAATGAAAGAAAAAAACAACCATCAAACTAAAATTGGACAAATCGAGGAGTCTCAAAAAGCTACTTGAGACAAATTAGCATGTCCATCATGTCGAGACCTGGAAGATCGAACCCACATGCGTTGGAGTGAATGTTGTTAGAATATGAATGGATGTGCTTGATTTACCATTGACAATATCACTATTGTCACCCAACCATAGGCCGAAGCCACCCTCCGATCACCTTGACCTTGACAGAGAGAAGAATCTTGGTAGAAATCTAATAGCCAAGCAAGGCTAATGCACCAAGCAAAAAGTAACCAAAGTTGATTAGAGAGTCCAACCCAAAACTGGCGCAGCACATTCTCCAGGACTTGTGCACAAGATTGCCAGACTGCAGTGCGCACAAGTGACTTTCTGCGATTTTAAGAAGTGTGTCAAATGAGAGACTGGCACCCTATATTTATAGTATTCCTGGCAGGCTTGCCTGGGCCAACTTCTCATTATGGGTACTAATTAATTCATATTAATTATCTCTCTTCAGCCGACATCTCTTCTAGGGTTACATTCATTTTTTTTTCTTTCTTACAAAACATTCTAATCTTGCTGAAGGTCACAATGGAGGTTCATACCTCCCGAAGCTACCATAATATCAGCACTCCCTCCTAGCTAGGGAGGTATGGTCTTGAGCACAAACAAACCATTCCGCTGGTAGCATTATGAGCACCGTCATTATTATCCAACTGGATAATCTCCATGACAACAGGTACAATATCAATTGATAGAACACAATTGTGTTTATTCATGGTAGTACACAACTACTCAAACCATGACACATAGTCACAAACAGTGGAACATATCCACCACAGTAGCATATCTCTAACGTTTGGAGACATGCAGTCTCCATAAAAATCATTTGTTATCAACCTGCACAGAAAATATTGTTATGATATAAACTGAATCATCTGGGCCATTCTTTCACTCACATCTGTGAGATCTAAAAGATCATCTTCCCTCAAATTAGAACATCAATGATGGGCTATCTGGACTATTCTTCTCAAGCAAGGAAGAATAATTGTCCTGATTTCTCAGCCTTAACCATTCCCCACCCTAGGCCATTCCTCTGACACTAAACAAAGTGCAACCTGGAGAGAATGAGTCTACCCTAAGAAATGGTTGTCCCTGATTGTTGAACCTGAACCATTCCCCACCCTGGGCCATTCCTCTGGCACTAAACAAATTGCAGCCTGGAGATAATGAATCCTCCCTAAGGAATGATTGTCCAAGCCATTTCCAAAGGAAATGACTGTCCTGCACCAACCTCCAAACGGAACATCCCCCATGTTAACCACAATGGGAAATCATTGTCCGATGAGGCGGGTCATTCTTCTTGAGTAACCCTCAGGAAGAGAAACTACCCTAGACCATTCCCCATGTTAACCACAATGGGAAATTGTTGTCTATGGTACATCAGCAATCCATCGAACCATTTTCACTACGAAAATGACCGTTCGATCTGGACCATTTTCCGAACTGGAAAATGCATGTCCGTTAGAAATCTCAAAGCACTTTCCGAACTAGAAAGAACTTGCCCAAGATGGACCATTTTCCAAAATTGAAAATGACTGTCCTCAATTCAATAATATGTCAGTGCTCCCTCCCAACATGGAGAGTCATTTCTTCCCTTTCAACTAAGGGAGTTATTTCCACGATCCCCAATTTTCTCGGAAATATGCAAATTTTATTCTAGACAGAGGCTTTGTCAAGATATTTGTTGTATGCTCATCTGTGGGGATATATTGGAGCTTTACTTCTCCTTCCTGGACTTTATCTCGAATAAAGTAGTATTTGATCTCAATATGTTTCGACCTTTCATGAAACACTAGGTGTTCTAATAGTCTTATACAACTCTGAATGTCACAGTGTATTATGGTCAAATCTGGAACTTGAGCAAATAAATCGAATATTAGTTTTCTCAACCATATTGCTTTTGTGCATGCCTCACATGCTACGATATATTCTGCTTCTGTTGTGTTGAGTGCAATAGACTTTTGTTTCCTGCTGCCCCAAGATATCATAGCGGAGCCCAACTTGAAACACATCCCTGAAGTACTCTTTTTGTTTTCTGCACTTCCTGCCCAATCTGAATCTGTAAATCCATGAAGTTGTATATCGTTGGATGTTGTATATCTTAAGCCATAGTTTATTGTCCCGCGAATATATCTTAGGACATGCTTTGCAGCTATCCAATGCTCATGTCTAGGTTCCACCTGGAACTAGCTTAGTGTATTTACGGCAAAGCAAATGTCTGGTCAAGTATTTACCAAATACATCAATGACCCAATCAATTGTCGATATAGTGATGGATCTACTAGATCAGAATTTGAATCTCTTACTTTTCTTATGTCTGTAGTCATAGGAGTGTCCATGGATTTGAAATCCATCATTCCAAACTTCTGGATAATATGTATTGCATACTTTCCTTGTCCAAGGAATACTTCACCACGCTTCTATCATACTTCTAGTCCCAAGTAATAATGCATGGGACCTAGATCTTTCATATCAAATTTAAAAGCTAGTTCCTTTTTGCACTGGATGATAAGAGATTCTTCAGCTGTTAGGAATAGGTCGTCAACATATAGTAGTAGAATCACAGGTGCATTGTTCACGACTTTGTAGTAAAGGTTTGGATATGCATGACTTTTGGAGAAGCCAAGTCTCGTTAGATAACTGTCTATTATGACATACCAATCTCTTGGAGCTTGCTTGAGTCCATATAAACCTTTCTTTAATCTGCAAACGTGAGTGTCTCTGGATTGTACTTCAAACCCTTGAGGTTGTTCAATATATACTTCTTCTTCGATTGCTCCATTGAGGAAAGTTGTCTTTACATCTATCTGATGTAAACTCCATCCCATGGAGGCGACAAGAGATATGATAGCTCTAATGGAAGTATATCTAGCCACTACAACAAATGTTTTGTCATAGTCTTCTCCCTCCTTCTGGGAGAACCCTCTAGCTACAAACCTTGCTTTATATTTATCCACGCTTCCATCTGTTGTATGTTTGATCTTATATACCTATTTTGAAGTTACCACTGATTTTTCTTTAAGTCTAGGCACAATTTCCCATACATCATTTTTCATGATGGATTGGTGTTCTTCCATCATAGCTTCTTTCCATTGTTTCTTTTGAACTGCTTCTTCAAATGTGGTAGGTTCTTCATCTAGAATATTTGTCATACATGTTGCATAACTTGATAATCTTTTAGGCTTCTTACTTTTTCTAAATGTCCCATCTGGGACCTTGAGTCTTTCTGCTTCTTGCAAGGTAGCTTCAAGCCAAGCTAGTCGTTTCTTGGTCTTAGGTATGGTGTCTGAGTCAATGGTTTCACATGGTTGCATTGGATGATCAATTTGTTCCTTTTTGTCATTTTGGTTTTCTGTGCTTCCTTCAATAGGTTCTTCATACTCTTCTTCTTCTATAGTTTCTTCTATGGATTTCTTGAAAGCCATATTTTCATTGAAGGTCACATATCTGCTAACTTCAATCTTATGTTGTTCAAGAATATAGATTCTATAAGCTTTGGATGATTCATTATATCTCACGAATATGCCCTTCTTTCCTGAGGGTTCTAATTTATTCCTTTTGTCCTCGGGAATGTGAGAGTAAACATGACATCCAAAGATTTCTAGGTTTTCCACATTAGGTTTCTTACCTGAGAAGGCTTCTTCTGGAGTCATGTCCTTCAATATGCGGTCAAGACTTATGTTCTGAACATATATTGTTGTCATGGTTGCTTCTCCCCATAAGAACATGGATAAACCTTGATCATTTAGTAGTGTTTTTATGGTTTCTTCAATAGATATGTTCTTTCTTTCTGCTCCACCATTTTGTTGAGGATTATGAGGAACAGTCAGCTCCCTCCTAATCCCTGTTGATTTGCAGAATGCAACAAATTCCTTTGATGTGTATTCTCCTCCATTATTTGTTCTTAAGGTTTTGATCTTCTTGTTTGTGAGATTCTCTATATTTGCTTTGAATTCTTGAAATTTGTTGAATACTTCGTCCTTTGTCTTTAGAAGATATAGCCAAGTCTTTATTGAGTAATAATCTATGAAGATTACGCAGTAAAGAGATCCTCCTAGAGATTTGACTAGCATCGGACCGCAAACATCTAAGTGTATCAGATCTAGAATCTCCTTAGATCTATTGTTTCTCCTTGGAAATGGTTTCTTGATATTCTTTCCAAGAGCACATCCTTTGCAAATTCCTTCATGTGTAGACTGCAATTATGGTATTCCTTCAACCATCTTTTTGAGAAAAGACAATGCTTGATAGTTAATATGAGCGTACCTTCTGTGCCAAATTTCATTGGGATTGACTTCATCATGTATCATTTTGTTCTAGTAGTCTGTATAGATTTCCTTCATGGGTTTGAATAAACCTAGCATTCTCTATGTTGGAGTCTTTATGCCAAGATAACACTTTTCCATCTACGAAATCTATTCGGTTTCCTTTGTCTTCTAGGCAAGATATGGATACAAGATTCTTTTATAAACGAGGTGCATATAAAACATTGCTTAAGTGAACATTGTTACATGTTTTCAACTTGACGGAGGCTTGTCCAAATCCTTCCATTGGGTAAGTGCTTTTGTCTCCAAGCTCTACCTTGTACGATGTCTTCTTCTCATTTAGATTTGAGAGTTTGGTTTGATCTCCCGTCATATGCCTCGAAGCTCCACTATCAATTATCCACATGTCATCTTCAATCGTTCATGTGAGTGCTGAGTAGTGTAGAAGACTGGTCTTTTCACTCGTGTCTTCGGTTGACTGGTGATTGGTCATGCCTTGATCCAAAACTTCAACTCTGACGTTTTTGTCTTCTGAGAGTGCCAAAAGGTGCAATGAACTAGGGCACACTTGAATAACTTCTCCTTAAGAGAGATGCTCCATCACAAGGTGTCGGATCTGGGTTTTAGGGTTTCTGCAACTGCTCTTGCTAGTAACCCTAGTGGCATTGTCTTGGAAGTTGCTCCTTTTAGTAACCCAAGCGATAGTTCTTGGAAGTTTCTCTTGCTAGTAACCCTAGTAGCAGTTCTTCAGCGAGCTAGTATCCTAATGGCTATGCTTCCTTCTAGCGGTTAGACTAAATGAAGGAGGTGTGGTCCCATAACCTATTAGAATATGAATTGATGTGCTCGTTTTACCATTGACAATATCACTATTGTCACCCAACCATAGGTCGAAGCCACCCTCCGAGCACCTTGACCTTGACAGAGAGAAGAATCCTGGTAGCAATCCAATATCCAAGCAAGGCTAATGCACCAAGCAATAAGTAACCAAAGTTGATCAGAGATTCCAACCCAAAACTGGTGCAACACCTTCTCCAGGACTTGTGCACAAGACTGCCAGACTGCAGTGCGCACAAGTGACTTTTTGCGATTCTGAGAAGTGTGTCAAATGAGACACTGGAACCCTGTATTTATAGTAATCCTGGCAGGCTTGCCTGGGCCGACTTCTCATTCTGGGTACTAATTAATTCATATTAATTATCTCTCTTCAGCTGACATCTCTTGTAGGGTTACATTCATTTCTTTTCTTTCTTCCAGAACATTCTAATCTTGTCGAAGGTCACAATGGAGGTTCATACCTCCCGAAGCTACCATAATATCAACAAATGATTGGTTCAATTCGTTGTCCTTTGAAATGTGTGAGTCTTAGATCATTAAGACCCCTATGTCATCAACCTTCCATTTTCATTAAAACCCAATTCATAGTCAATTAAGGGATGGGGAGTAGTTTAATACTCCTATTAACCTTGATTTTTCCTTTCCATAGGTTAGTTCCCTCCTTGGATTTATGATCCGTCGTTGAATTTAGCTCTCATTTTATGTGATAAAGGGAATAATCTTCAAAGTTGCTTAGGAGAGAAAGGATCTGAGATATGACGTCAATGTAAATGTTACCTCCACCAATGTTCTTATTGACAGTAACCCCGATTATCATCATAGAATCTCCACATATAGTTATCCTTCGGATCCC
Source organism: Picea engelmannii (assembly GCA_009831015.1). Classification (NCBI taxonomy): domain Eukaryota; kingdom Viridiplantae; phylum Streptophyta; class Pinopsida; order Pinales; family Pinaceae; genus Picea; species Picea engelmannii. The sequence goes on from ML788373.1 coordinate 355,724, forward strand.
GGCTGAAAGAGACATTTTGATGCCTTCAAAGAGGGAAAAATACTTTGCCTCTTTATTGGTCATTGTACCTAAATCCCACGCATAACTAATTGTGGCATGTCATCCAAGATTTATGATTATTGCACTCCAACCAGCTGACCTGTATTCATGGGATAGGTAGTAGTGTTGTAGATTATGTGATATACAATATCCCTGTTTCCAACCAAATAGCAACCTTTGACCTTTTAAATGACCATGAGCCTAACTTTGACCATAGACCTTTAACCCTAACTCTAAATTTTCCATGCATAGGAGCACCATTGAAGAGAATTATGATAATAAAAGGAATTTGCACTTTGACAAAAGTAAAGTTGACATTTTTTTAAAGGATTTAAATAGTAAATTAAACCTCCTAACTTATAAGGACAACATTGAAGAACTCTATCATAATTTTACAACTACCCTTTC
>ML788373.1:357335-372780 GCA_009831015.1 Picea engelmannii
AGGGACGTCTCCCTTGGACTAGCCCTCCTAAATAGAAAGAGCCCCCCATCGAGGTGACAGTGGGTGGGGAAGCTCCTGTTACGCCAGTTTTAAGCCTTGACTCAAGCTACTTAAACCCTTCCTACAAACCGTGCGATAACAGTTCCTAGGAAAAAACTTTGGAATAAGTTGGAAGAGATAAAAGTACCTCTCGAGTTGAGGGTTGTTGCAACAAGGATGTATGAGAACGTTATTGCTAAGTTTAAAAACATTGAGGGTTGGTCAAAAGAGATTAACTGTAATATCATAATCAAACAAGGTTGTCCCTTGTCCCCTACACTTTTTGGCATATACATTGACAAGTTAGAAGAATGCTTGGAAAAAGCAGGTTGTTTCGACCCTACTCTCACTGGTATAGTCATCAATCTCTTCTTTATGCCGATGATATTGTTCTTATGGAAAGGAGTCCCCGTGATCTTGAAAACCAACTAAGAATCCTCAAGGATTTTTGCTCCAATATGGGTAGGGGACAAGGGACAACCAATAAGATCTTTTATGATACCTTTGTATATGACAACAACAACTTGGAGGAAGTGACTTCATACAAATATCTTGGAATTGATATTCACCACAAGCTCAATTGGAATTATAGCCTTGAGAAAATGATTATTGGGGGATGGAAAGCTTATTATGGGCTTGAAAACAATTGTAAATCAGCTGATCTTTGGAGTTGGGATAAGAAAAAACTACTCTTTGAAACTCTTGTTACACTTGTTATTCTTTATGGATGTGAAGTCTGGGGTTGTAGTATCTCTTGTGAATCCTAGAGAAAGATAGAGCAAATACAAAAGAATTTTATAACCTATAAACTCAAAATTAAAGGAAATACGCCCTATCCCATCCTCCTCTTAGAAACAAGTCTCTCCCCCATTGAGAGCATGGCTATGACTAGATACCTAATGTATAAGAACAAGTTAAACAACACGGAAGACAAGAGGCTACCTAAAATTGCTTCAAAATCAAGTCATGACCACCATCGACTCAAGCGAGAATGGCATAAAGACACCCGGTCTTGGCTAAACTATTGGGGAATCATGGAAGAAACCATTTTACAGAAAAAAAAAAAATATACTATTAAAAAAAAATTCAAATCAAAATTTAAAGAGAAAATGTGGTGTGATAAAGAGTTAGAGGAAAAAAGAAAATTAAGGTATTATAAAGATGTAATCAACCCTAATCTAGAAGATCAAAATTATCTATATGTTTTGCCAATTGTAAAGAAAAAAATAAACATTGCTAAGTTAAGAACAAATTCTCACGAGCTCCATAGTGAAACTGGGCGTTGGTCAATTCTTAAAACGCCATGGGATGATAGAATGTGCCACTTTTGTGACACTACGAAGGTTGAAGATGAAAAGCACTTTCTCTTAGATTGTCCAACCTATACCCATATTAGATCTCATTTTCAAAATCTTAACATCTTAACTCAACAAAAGTATGGTGATCTTGGAAAGCTTCTCTTAATGCTTTTCGAGCACAGAAACAAAATTCTAAAGAATCACAAGTAATCACTTACCCTCTTAAGGTCCGATAGACCAATTCATTCTTAGTGGACGTTAATCATCATCATCATCATCATCATTAAAATTTTATTTGTCAATTAATAAATATTAAAATTTATTATTTTTGTTTTTTTTTTAATTATTGATGTAGAAATAAAAAATTGAAATAAAGTTTTTAATAAATATTTTAAAAAAATAGTTTATAATTTTATTACATATAATAAAATTTAATAAATTAAATTACATACAAAATATCATTAATTATATTAATAATTTTTTAAAGATATTTTTTTAAAAACAATATTAATCAATAATAATATGATTTAATATCATTAATTATATTAATAATTTTTTAAAGATATTTTTTTAAAAACAATATTAATCAATAATAATATGATCTAATATCATTAATTATATTAATAATTTTTAAGGATATTTTTTTAAAAACAATATTAATCAATAATAATAAGATCTATGATTATAGTATAGTTAAAAATCAAAATCACATATTGAAATGTTTTTGTGTTTGTTTGTGAATTTTTAAAGAAAAGAAAAAATACTTTTTTTCATGGTATATTTAGACTTATTTTTTTAAAGGTTTATTCACTCATACTCATTCTACATTTTTTTTTTTATAGACTTGGAGTGATATACATTGGAAATACATTAAAAAGACATGTTTCTTAAAAACGTAACACATCTTTTTTGTGTATTTCCTACTTATTTCACTCTAAGTTTATCAAAAGTATACAAAGTGGGTCTTTAGATGCAAAATTTAATTATGCATCCAACAACTATCTATACTAGTTTTATTTATTTTCCTCCAAAACTAGTTACCCTTATGGTTGACATCATTATTCTAAATCATATTGGTTCTTTTAAAATTGATGTTGATAAAACATTTTTTGTTTTGAAACCCATTTTTTACATCAAAATTTCTCTAATGTAAATGAAGAGATGCCTCCTTTCTCCCTATAAGGGAGAAACTTATTTCTAATATATTGTCTACCAATGTGGACATGTATAGCATAAGAGAATCTGCATTCGTTGTCCTGCATTGATAACCCCATTGTCAAACGTCATGATTATCACATAGCAAAGTCACAAACAAAGCAGTCCATAGATAATATGAAACCATAGTGTTTACATGCATATCCCAACTACACAAAGGCTAGTAGAGGCTCAGGGAAAGCCTGATATATACAAGCAACTGTAGTCTAGACTCACTTAAATGTGTGAGTATATGTTGCAATAGCCCTGTAGGTATGCCACACTTGTAGTATGATAAAGCCAATTATCCATCACCATGAGCAACAATAAAGGAGATCTAGTTGATGATGTGTTAATAAGTTTTTTTTTTGTTTTTTTTTTCTTCCATCATTGTTCTNGGTTGGAAAACGATAGAGCGTTAGGGTTCGTGGAGAGCGTCTAGGGTCCGTTTTTGCAGCCAGAGCCAGCCATGGCCGCCCCAGGGGGTGGGGATTCGGCCCCTCCCCCTCCGAGTTCAGAAGAGGACGCGTTCAGGAAGCTGATTTCCAGCGGAGGCAAGCGCAAGATCCCTTCTACGGTTCCAAAATTCATCAAAAAGCTAGATGAAATCCCATAAATCGCCCTCCTGGAGACGCAAGCGATCAAGATAGCCCTGGCTCTCTCTGGGAGAGGGTTGGTAGGCCAGTTTATGGGACTTTGGCCCTCAGCAAAAACCACCGAAGCTTGGTTCCAAAGGAACTGGAAGCCTCTCCTTAAGCAAGGAGTTACCTGCTACCCTTTGAGCAGTGGTTTTTTTCTCTTCGAGTTTATAAACAAGGAAGACAAGGATCTCATTTTCAGAAATGGACCATATTTTATGGGAACCCAGGGGCTGTATCTAAACCGCTGGACCCCGGACTTCGATCCCATGGTGGAACTGCCAAAGGAGGTACCAGTTTGGGTCAGGCTCCCCAACTTGTCGGTTCACTGCTGGAACTATGAAGCTCTGCAAAAGATAGGGAATTGAATAGGGAAATTCATTGATACGGCAGACAAGAAGTCCATCTACAACTGCGCTAGGATATGTGTTGAAGTGGATCTTGAGGCAGGGCTCCTGGAGGCGGTGAAGCTTAGTGTGGGCAACTGGTCTCACTACCAGAAACTCGATTATGAACACCTTCCCTTCAAGTGCAGATCCTGTCAAGAGCATGAACACTTCTAGAGGAATTGCCCAAAGAACCAAAGCCCAGAAAAGGAAAATGTTGAGGGCTGGCAAAAGGTCAAGAAAAGCAAACCAGGTCCTAAATCCAAAGATCCAAGACCAGAGAAGGCGAGCCAACCATCATCTTCAAAGAAAAACCCTCAAAAGGCACCTCCGAAAGAATGGGCTAACAAGCCAAAGGAAACCTGGAAAGAGCCAATAGTTATAGCCACTCAGTCTCCGCCAGCCCCAGAAAATCCGATTCTGGTCAATGAAACCCCTCTAGCAGATGAACCCATGAAGTCGGATGAGGAGCACATCCCTTTAGATTCTGAAACGGGCGCAGATACAGATGAGGGGGCCACGGAGACAAGCAGTTCTGTTGGAACCCTAGAGAAGGCCCCTAGAGGAAGGAAACCAGAGAGAAAAAAAAGGGAGGAGAAATCTTACAGGGACGTAACTGCAGGATTTCAGCATACCATCCCGGCTATGATAGAAACCAGATCCTCAAAAAAAGGCAAGGCTTCGAAAGGAGCCACCCCCCCCTCCGGTTCTTAATGCTTTTCGTCTCCTGGAACTGCAGAGGGTTGGGAAGCAAACTAAAAGAAGAAGTTGTCAAAGATCTAGTCAGAATGACTTCCCCGGATGTACTTCTGATCTAGGAGATGAAGATGGAGGAACCTGAGACCTTCCAAGCTAGTAAAAATTTCTGGAAAAAAGGAGCAGGTAGAGCCGCTAGCGCCAGAGGAACCTTCTGGAACTCCTCAACGCTAGACCTGATCGAAGAACATAGCACCATCCATTGGTTGTTCATGAAGTTGTTGCACCGCGAATCGAGACATCAGGTTAGCCTCTTTAATATTTATGCTCCGGTTCTTTTATCAGAAAAAAAAAGATTGTTGGGAATCTCTGAATAATTTCCTTTCTACTAACCATCATGAGAATCTTATTCTGGCCGGAGATCTGAATGTCACCCTAGCCCTCTCTGGAAAAAAAGGAGGAACACCCATAAGAGACCCTGCACGGGAGTGGGTTGAAGACATTATGCTGGATTGGGATCTGGAGGACATCAAACCCAGTAAAGGAAATTTCACCTGGAACAACAAAAGAGTGGGACCGGGGCACATTGCAGCTCGCTTAGACCGCTTCCCGGTTCACTCTTCCTTTTTAACCCTTGGACTTTTCACCTCGTCTGAAATCCTGCAAGCTTGCACCTCGGATCATAAGCCCATATCCCTTTCCCTGACCCCTGGGGAAAATCTGGGCCCAATCCCCTTCCGCTTCAGCCCGCTATGGGTCTCCTCAGAAGGCTTCCTCGAGCTGGTTTCGGAGTCCTGGAAGAAGAGTGTGTCGGGATCACCTTTCTTCATTTGGGAAGAAAAAATGAGAAGGCTCAAAGTGGATCTCAAAAACTGGGCAAAGAACCTGCCCTCCCCTTTGCAGGAAAGGGAAAAAGCCCAAAGGGCCCTGGAGAATCACCAACATCATATGGAGTCTGCCCCGGTAACCCTAGCGATGTTGAACGACGAGTTGGAGCTGCAAAAGAAGCTTCACAAAGCTCTTAGAAGAGAGGAAGAGTGTTGGCGAATAAAGTCGAGAAGTCTCTGGCTCCAAGCAGGAGACAAAAATACTTCTTTCTTCCACAAGCAGGCAGAATCCCGAAAAAATCATAACTTAATCAGAGAGATCCAATTCAGGGAAAAACCTACAAAAAATTTGAGGAGATCAAACTTGCAGCCCACTCCTTCTATAAAAATTTGTTTACTGAAGAGCTGGAGGCCCCTACTAGACCGGAGCTCTATCCTCTCACGGTGGTCCCCAAGCTGATAAATGAAGATGACAACTGTTGGCTGACAGCCCCTATCACGACTGAGGAGATTAGCAAAGCTCTCTAAGCTATGAACCCAGATAAAGCCCCAGGGCCTGATGGATTCATGGCCAGGTTCTATATAGCCTGCTGGGATATCATCCAAAAAGATCTAGTCAAAATGGTGAGGAACTCTCAGAACTGTAGCAAAATTGGAGGGAGCATCAACTCCTCCTTTCTAGCTTTAATCCCCAAAGAGAAAGGTGCCCAAAGCTTTTCAAGATTCCGTCCTATTTCGCTTTGCAATTCGGGGTACAAAATCATCACCAAAGTAATAGCAAACAGAATAAAAAAAGTCCTCCCCGGGATCATACCGGAGAACCAGGGGGGCTTCATCCAGGGGAGACAAATACAAGACAATATTATCCTTGTGCAAGAGGCTATCCACTCAAGTTGTCAAAGGAAGGAGAAAGGAATGTTAATCAAGCTGGATCTGGTGAATGCCTTTGACAGAATCCGACTGAATTTCCTTTTTGTTGTGATGCTCAAGATGGGATTTCACCCACATTTGGTTCGCTGAATTAGGGCCTGTATAGCGGGGCTGTGGATTGCCCCCCTGGTCAATGGCAGACCGACTGATTTTTTCCAAGCCTCAAGGGGACTTAGACAGGGCTGCCCCTTGTCCCCCCTGCTCTATGCCATTCAAGCGTCTGTGCTAAGTTTTCAGCTGAATAAGAGCATGCAACAGCGCTCCTTAATTGGCCTCTCAATTTCTCCTAGAGTTGAGATAATTAATCATGCTCAATTTGCCGATGATACGGTCCTTCTGGGCCAAGCCAACCTGTCCACCGCAAGAGCTCTCGAGAAAGAATTGGATGACTACACTGAAATTTCAGGCAGCGAAATCAGTTTGATGAAGAGTAAAATTTATGGCTGGAACTGCCCTCCTATAGAAATGATTGGCATTTCCAGGGTGTTGGAAATGGAAGGAGCTTCAACATGGGAGTCCATTAAATATCTAGGAATCCCGCTAGTCAAATCATCTCCCAGAAGTAACCTGTGGCTGCCTCTGTTGGACAAGATGAAAGCCAAGATCTTGTCCTGGGGAGCAACATGGCTGAACAAAGCAGGGAAGTTAATCCTCATAAATTATGTTCTCACCTCTCTTCCTGTCTACCAGGCCTCCATTCTCCTTGCCCCGAGAGGATTTGTGAGAGACGTAGACAGCATCTTGAGAAAATTTCTTTGGGAAGGGGGAAGGAATGAGGGGAAAAAAATGCACCTAGTCAGCTGGGATAAGGTTAAATCCCCCAGGATGGAAGGTGGGCTGCAAGTAAGAGATGTGGCCTCTCAGAATCTGGCCATGGGAGGTAAGATTCTCTGGAAGATGATAAGAGGTAAAACCACTTGGAGCTCCAAAGCTCTAAGGCTTAAATATTTCTGTGGTCACAAAGAAAGGTGCCTTGATCGCCCCCCCCCTTGACTAGAAAAGGCTCTCCCATCCTTTCTCTCTACCTTAAGGCTCTTGATTTGATTACCTCAAAGCTCTTTTGGATCCCGAGGAACGGCAAAAAAATCAAGTTTTGGGAAGACTCTATTTTAGGACAGACCCCTTTAAGTTTTTCGGAAGGGATGGAAAACATCAAGAGTTGGCTCCACTCCTTTAGCAAAGTCACCCTGTGGGACCTGTCAGCTTGGAACCAGGACGGCTCTTGGCTTAAGTGGGATTTGGGGGACTATCCGCAGCACTTAGAAACTGAAGCTCGAACCCTCCTGGATGCTCTTCAAGGGTGCTCCCCCTCCTCGGCCAAGAAGAAGGACAAAAGAGGCTGGGGCTCTACGTCTGGAAGTTACTCAGCTGCAGCTGGTTATGCAACCCTGCAAGCAATCCCTTGGGTAGCCCCTGATCCCTCGGTGTGGAGAAATCGCTGGCTTCATCCCTCCCTTCCCAAATTAGATCTCTTCTGTTGATCCCTTCTGCACAACAGTATCCTTACTTGGGAAAACCTCTCAAAAAGAGGTTGGGAAGGGCCCTCTCGATGCCCTCTCTGTGCTTGTCATGTTGAAACCTCTGTCCACCTCTTTCTCCTTTGTCCCTTTGCTATGGAACTTTGGAATCTCATTCTTGGCCAGTTGAATGTACCCTTGCCTTCTTCAGTTACCTCTTTGTTTACCTCCTGGGTCGATCTGGCTCCCTTCTCCTTTACCAATTTGAACCTGCTAAAGCATTGTTGGATGTGGGTGCGGAAAGTAGTCTGCTGGAAACTGTGGCTAGAGCGAAACAACAGGATCTTCAGGGATATAGAAGGGACGCTGGCCCAAACTGCTCTCAAAGTGAAAGCGATTTTGGGTGATCTGATAGCCTCAAAGACTAATATCACCAACGAAGTAACCCCTAAAAAAGATGAGTATGTCTGGTTCCATGAGCTCGATCCCTCCCTCCTGGATAGAACCAAGCAATTTACCAAACACTATTCCCCTTGGGAAATTAGGTTGGAGGAACAAGAATTCTTAAAGTGGAGATCTTCTTTGGAGAAGCATATCTTGCATGTGGATGGGGCCTCAAAAGGGAATCCCGGTCCCGTGGGAAGTGGAGGGGACTCTAAAATCTTTATCCGTGCTCTCAATCAGAGGAAGGCTCCCAAAAACGTGGGCTTGGATCATTATTATAGGAAGGTTCTGGTCCAGATGAAAGATTTCGAAGAGGTGAAGTTCTACCACGCCCTCAGGCATATTAATCAGTTGGCAAACCACGAAGCGAACAGAGGCACCTCCCTGGGCAAGGGAGTCATCAGCGTAAATGGAGCTGAAATTTATGAACCTATTCCTTAGATTCTGGGGAGAAGGAATCAACCGGAGTTCTCCTGTTAGAAATTGCATAAGTCTGAAATTTGCCAGGAAGGAATCCAAAGTGCAGGCGGGAAGGTATGAGGCAGGTGAGAGAAGTCTTGTGCAGGGACGCGCTAGAATAAGGACAGGGGTGTCAGGACAGACACATGAAGAGCATCCTGACTCTGTTATCATGGGGAAGAGCTTCCAATCACAGCCCCCCAGAGAGACAAATGCCCAGGGCAAGCATCCTGAAGAAATAGGTGAGATTCTGAATAGTAGATGGAGAAGAAGGAACTATGCTGGGACGCACTTTCCCCCTGCGTGCTCTCAGCAAATCTCGTTGTTGGTTAAGAAGGATACGACTGGGGTATCCCAGAACTCGCTCGTTGTGTAGGGTATCTGCCAAATCAAAAGAAGAGCCACTCAGAATGGATGCAAGCTCCAGCTGATGGACTTCAATTTGAGCTCGTTTCATATTGTCCAAACCTCCTTTTCTCCTTGTGGCAGCCAAAATTATGAAATTCCCTGTCTCTGCCCCGCGAAATCCAAAACCGACATAAAGGGACCGGTTAGTATGACCAAATCTGTATCACTGGACAAGCAGCCTACATTGGAGCTGAAATTTTGAATGGCTTGACGCGAGGCGCAAAGATGGAACAAGGACGCAAGTGTGCAAACGGCCTCAACCTAAATGGAAGCATGCAAATTGCAAAGAAAGGGACAAGACCAAATCCAGGGCTGGAACATATGCTGAAACAGTGCCGGAACATATGCTGAAACAGTGTTGTAACTTATGCTAAAACACAGGGCTGGAACATATGCTGAAACAGGGCTGGAACATATGCTGAAACAGGGTTGGAACATATGTTGAAACACAGTAATGTATCTTATGCTGAAACACAGTGCTGGAACATATGTTGAAACAGTGTTGTAACTTATGCTGAAACAGTGCTGAGACTTAAGCTGAAACAGTGACTGGAGTTTCAACATTTAAATTTAATCCAGTTATATTAGAAGACGTACAGGAACTAGTTCAGTTCACAAGTCTCTAGCTATAGAAGTAGAATGGTTCAGAAAGACAGGCCCGAAGAAATTCGAGGCCATTTGTAATCGGATCCGTGGCTAATCCACCCCTTTAATATAATCTATAACTGTTTCTGTCAAAAAAAAAAAAGATTGTTATTACATAATAGAATATAATAAAAATGTTAATAACAGTGTAAAAAATAGCCCTTTTCAAGTTTCTACCATGTTAGCGTTTCTTATAGAAGTAATTAGATTTGCAATAGTATCATTACCCATGACGAACGAATTCTTAGGAATTCCTAGTCTCGATATAAAAGGCATGTTCGATCTTCTTTGAGGAATATGCCTGAGGTGCAATGAATTTATCCATGTATCATTTGATGAACTATCAGTAGAATATTTCTACAAGATCTATCGGTACTTATAATACTTTGGGAGCCAATGAAACTATTTTCGTGAAATTAAATTGTCTCAATTCCTGAGCAACTGGACCAAAAACTCGAGTTTCTTTTGGATTTCCTTCCTGATCAATGACAACTGCCTTGAAAAGATAGAACCATGTGATTGTCTCATTAGGGAGATTGAGGTAGACATTCATGTCATCCTCCACCAAGTGATCATCCATTGTCACATTTTTTGAGGTAGACATCCATGCCATCCTCCGCCAAGTAATCATCATCATTCAATGTCACCTTTAATCCTCATCCATGTCACCTCTAAGAGACCTTCTATGGTATATCTTTCATAGGAGGATGATAAATATTAAAATTTATTATTGTTAGTTAATTTTTTAATTATTGATATAAAAATAAAAATAAAAATATAATTAATATTTTAAAAAAATTGTTTATAATTTTATTACATAAAATAAAAATATAATAAATTAAAATACATACAAAATAATATATATTTTTTAAATGCAATATTAATCAATAATAATAATATCTATGTTTATAGTTTAGTTAAATATCAAATTCACATTTGAAATGTTTTTGTGATTGTTTGTGAAATAAGGATATCTAGATGTACTAATTAATATTGAGAAATGTACATTTTCACTCAAAATTAATTATATTAATTAATATTGAAAAATGTACATTTTTACTCAAAATTAATTGTTATATGATAGGTTAGAAATTTTGAAGTTAATTTATATATGATAGGTTAGAAATTATGAAGTTAAAATGGATAAGATATGTGAATTTTGAAAAAAAAAAAAAAAACATTTTTAACTTAGACATAGAGTGAGATATATTGGAAATATATTAAAAAGACATGTTTCTTGAAAAAGTAACATATCTTTTTTTTTAATGTATTTCCAACTTATATCATTTTAGTTCTATCAAAAGTATACAAAAATGGGTACTTAGATGTAAAATTTAATTCTGCATCCAACAACGATTTACACTAGTTTTATTTATTTCTCTTCAAAACTATTTACTCTTGCGATTGACATCATTATATTGAATCTTATTGATTCTTTTAAAATTCATGTTGATAGAACATTTTTTTGTTTTGAGACTCATTTTTTACCTCAAAATTTCTCTAATGTAAATGAAGAGGTACCTCCTTTCTCCCTACATGGGAGAAACCTATTTCTAATATATTGTATACCAATGTGGACATGGATAACATAAGAGAATCTGCATTCGTTGTCTTGCACTAATAACCCCACTATCAAAAGTTATGATTATCACATAGCAAAGTCACAAACAAAGCAGTCCATAGATAATATGAAATCATAATGTTTACTTGCATACCCCAACTACACAAAGGTTGGTAGAGGTTCAGGGAAAGCTTGATATATACAAGCAACTGTAATCTAGACTTACTTAAATGTGTGAGTATATGATGCAATATCCCTATACGTATGCCACACTTGGTGTAGGTATGATAAAGCCAACTATCCATCATCACCATGAGCAACAATAAAGGAGATCTAGTTGATGATGTGTTAATAAGTTTTTGTTTTTTAAGTTGATTACATACCATAATATAATAATAAGATTATTATTGCATCCCAGAATATAATAAGATTTTTAATAACAACCCTTGTAAAAAACAGCCCTTTTGAAGGCCTTGAAAAAATAGAACCCTATGACTTTCACTACTCATTAGGGAGATTGAGGTAGATATCCATGCCATCCTCCGCCAAGTGATCATCCATTGTCACCTTTTTTAAGGTAGACATCCATGCCATCCTCCGCCAAGTGATCATCCATTGTCACCTTTTTTAAGGTAGACATCCATGCCATCCTTTGCCAAGTAATCATCCTCGTCCATTGTCACCTTTAATCTTTATCCATGTCAGCTCTAAGAGACCTTCTAAGGTATATCTATCATAGGAGGTGGAAGGGTTGGAAAAGACATATGTAGAGCCAAGGCTTGTAACCTACTATCCCTTGCTTGCTTCTAGTTGGTCAAATCTGTGATATGTGTTTGAAAGACTATATATATAAAAGGTTATCATGAGGGGATTCCCTAATTCTTGTGAAGGGTGCACTGGAACTCCTTCGATGTGTAACAAGTGGTGATGGGTTTGGAAAAGTGTAGTATGAACAATCAATGATTTGGCGCTTCAGTCCAACTTTTTTTCAAATATTTTTTGGAATTGCAAATCACTAGAAGAAAGGAGTCCAGGGCTGCTCAACACATTGATGACGACGCAACTGTTACTCTATAGCTAATATGCTTATGCTTCAACAAGGACGTATCCAATCGAAGTCGTGTGAACTGTCGAGTGTGTTAATGTTTATGCCATTATTATAGTTCTTTGCATTTCAATAGATAAGAGCAACATAAGAACAAGATCACTGAGAAATACACATTCACAAGAGACACAACATTTATCCTGGGAAACCCTCTAGGGGAAGAAAACCCAACAAAAACTTCCTTATCATAAATTGCCAATACAATGTCAAGAGATAACTCAAACCAATACAGATAGTCCTCTCCAAAAGATGTGCCACTCTTCTCCCTCTCTCCAACTGGTAAGTTGCAGCTTGCCTCTTAGAAAATGAGCAAGTGTGTTGTGTGATAAAGTGAGGCGCTAGCCTCTCTATATATGCAAGTCTGGCACGTGTGAAGGGTCTTCATTGGCAAGGCCGACCTCTCTCTCTAGGTGGGTAAACCCACCTTTATTATATTTCTGGGTCTCAATAATCACTGCTGGGGCCGACTTCTTATTCTGCCTATTACAATTGTTTGTTGACCAATCCACAAAAGGGGATTTGGTCCTAATAAAATTACCGACATGATTAATCCACAATGGGGATTAATCTTATAAATAATATATAAATAATAATAAGAATACTCTTTGTAGTTACATTATTTCAACACTCCCCCTTAACAAGAAGGGTATTCTTCAATAGCATCAGGTGAGAGAGATCTGCATCATCAATGGCATCAGGAGGACAGTATCGTCAATATCATCTTGGAACATTCGCTAGCATATTTACGAGTTATCAGAAGTTTTCTTCATCGACAACATCGTCATTCTCGAAAGAATTCCATCATCATTTGCATCAATATGTATCAGTAAAAATGATACCTCATCACAACACTAGGCTGGCACATCACAGTACTACATTGGCTCAATGTCACAGTTGTTAAGCTGGTAGATCAGTGTCAGTCACATCTTGCTTTACATCTAACAACTAGGTCAGAAGCAAGGTATACATCATCTTGTTTTGCGTCTAACAACTGGGTCAGAAGCAAGGAATCATCTTGCTTTACGTCTAACAACTAGGTCAGAAGCAAGGAACCATCTTGCTTTACGTCTAACAACTAGGTCAAAAGCAAGGAACACATCATCATCTTGCTTTACGTCTAACAACAAGGTCAGAAGCAAGGAATCATCTTGCTTTACATCTAACAACTAGGTCATAAGCAAGGAACACATCATCATCTTGTTTTACGTCTAACAACGAGGTCAGAAGCAAGGAATCATCTTGTTTTATGTCTAACAACTAGGTCAGAAACAAGGAACACACACATCGTCTTGTTTTACGTCTAACAGCGAGGTCAGAAGCAATGACTCATCTTGCTTTACGTCTAACAGCGAGGTCAGAAGCAAGGAATACACACAACGTCTTGCTTTACATCTAACAGCGAGGTCAGAAACAATGACTCATCTTGTTTTACGTCTAACAACGAGGTCAGAAGCAAGGAATACACACGTCTTGCTTTACGTCTAACAGCGAGGTCAAAAGCAATGACTCATCTTGCTTTATGTCTAACAACGAGGTCAGAAGCAAGGAATACACACAACGTCTTTCTTTACGTCTAACAGCGAGGTCAGAAGCAATGACTCATCTTACTTTACGTCTAATAGCGAGGTCAGAAGCAAGGACTCATCTTGCTTTACGTCTAACAGCGAGGTCAGAAGCAAGTAATACATATATACTCCCCCTTTCAGAGAGGATCCTTTCGGACTATACCAAACTTATCTCGAAAGTGTTCAAACTTTACACGAGATAGAGGTTTGGTCATCACATCAGCCACATGTTCATCCGTGCTAATGTACTGAAGCTTCAGGGCTCCTCTATTTACCATGTCCCGAATGAAATGATAGCGGATCTCTATGTGCTTCGGCCTGTCGTGGAATACATCATTCTCTGTCATCTTTATGCAGCTCTAGTTGTCACATAGAATCACGATTGCTCTCATCTCCAAGTCAAATAGGCCAGTCAGCAACTTTCGAAGCCATATAGCTTCGCAGCTAGCAGAACATGCGGCAATGTACTATGCTTCCGTTGTGCTGAGAGCAATACTGAATTGCTTCCTACTCTGTCATGAGATCACGGTTGATCCCAAACTGAAACAGCATCCGAAAGTGCTTTTTCTGTCAGCAACGCTTCCTGCCCAATCTGAATCAGTGTATCCACTCAATGTGAGGTCATGATCTCCATCATAGTTGAGACCATAATCCATTGTACCTTTAAGGTACCTCATCACATGTTTTGCAGCTACTAGGTGAACACGTCTGGGCTCTACCAGAAACTGACTCAAGGTGTTTACTGCAAAACAAATGTATGATCTAGTGTTCGTCAGGTACATCAGTGATCCAATAATCTGCCTGTACAGTGTGGCATCTATCAAATCTGACGAAGTATCGACCAGTAGCTTCAGCTTCGCTTCCATGGGTGTATTCATGGACTTACATTCTAGCATGTCGAATCTCTTTAAGATTTCGACTGTGTACTTCCCTTGGTTAAGGAAGATCCTTTCTGGACTCTACCATACCTCAAGGCCTAAGAAGTAATGCATTAGGCCAAGGTCTTTCATTTCAAATTCTAAGGCAAGTCTCTTTTTACATTCAGCAATGAGTTTTTCTTCTCCAATTAAGAATAAGTCATCCACATATAGCAGTAAGATTATTGGCTCATTATCCATAATTTTGAAGTAGAGATTTGAGTTTGCTTTACTATTGGTAAAGCCTAAGCTCGTCAAGAAAC
Source organism: Picea engelmannii (assembly GCA_009831015.1). Taxonomy (NCBI): domain Eukaryota; kingdom Viridiplantae; phylum Streptophyta; class Pinopsida; order Pinales; family Pinaceae; genus Picea; species Picea engelmannii. The sequence goes on from ML788373.1 coordinate 372,168, forward strand.
TGTCTATACGGCCATACCAAGCTTTAGGAGCTTGTTTCAATCCGTATAAGGCTTTCTTCAATCTGCAGACATGAGACTTCATGTCTTCAACCTCAAATCCTTGTGGTTGCTCTATATACACTTCCTCTCTGATAACACCATTCAGGAAAGTTGTCTTCACGTCCATCTGGTGCAGCTTCCATTTCATCTTAGCTGCAAGAGCTATGATGGTTCTAATTGAAGTGTATCTGGCTACAGGAGCGAATGTCTCTTCATAGTCAATGCCTTCCTTCTGGGAAAAGCCATGAATGACAAATCTTGCTTTATATTTCTCAATACTTCCATCAGCAGCATGTTTTATTCTGAAAAGTCATTTTGATGATACCACATCCTTACTTTTTGGTCTGGAAACTATTTCCCATACATCATTTTTTATTATGGATTGGTATTCTTCTGTCATGGCATCTTCCCATTCCTTTTTTTGAATGGCTTCTTCAAAGCATGTAGGTTCTTCATCAAGTAGATTGCACATCAAAGTCGTGTAACTGGAGAATGGCTTTGGTCTTTTCACCTATCTCGTGGTTCCTTCTGAAACACCATACTTCTCTCCATCTTGAATAAGCTCTCTTGCCCA
>ML788373.1:374845-385952 GCA_009831015.1 Picea engelmannii
CTGGGAAACCCTTTAGGGGAAGAAAACCCAGCAAAAACTTCCTTATCATAAATTGCCAATACAATGTCAAGAGATAACTCAAACCAATACAGATAGTCCTCTCCAAAAGATGTGCCACTCTTCTCCCTCTCTCCAACTGGTAAATTGCAGCTTGCCTCTTAGAAAATGAGCAAGTGTGTTGTGTGATGAAGTGAGGCGCTAGCCTCTCTATATATACAAGTCTGGCACGTGTGAAGGGTCTTCACTGGCAGGGCCGACCTCTCACTCTAGGTGGGTAAACCCACCTTTATTATATTTTTGGGTCTCAATAATAACTGATGGGGCCGACTTCTTATTATGTCTATTACAATTGTATGTTGACCAATCCGCAAAAGGGGATTCGGTCCTAATACAATTACCGACATGATGAATCCACAATGGGGATTAATCTTATAAATAATATATCAATAATAATAAGAATACTCTTTGCAGTTACATTATTTCAACAAAGTGATAGATAAAAGAGCATGTTGTAAATGTTGTAGACCAAAGTCAACACTGGTATTTAGTTGTTGATAAGTGGAAACATTCTTAGAAGGACCTGATCCCTGGTTGTAAAGGGTGTAAGAAGAGGTATAAGGCTTACATTAGGTACAATTGACTGGGGTTCTAGAAAGAAGTTTTAATCTCCTCTTCCATAGTGGAGTGATCATGTTCACCGGGGGGTGAGGAACTGGGGTTTCCATAAGGTTGTGTAAAGGGAGAGATATCACAAGGACTAAGCGTTGAGGTTGTACATCCCAAGAAAATCCATTTTCCCTCATTGTAATCGGGGAGCGACTATGTAATAAAAGAGAAGAAAATAAATTAATGATGGGAGACAACATTAGTTAACACTACTATTGTTAGAACATGAATACGTTTCAAACCAGCAATATGATGGAGTTTCGGATTCTGAACCAGCCAACCAGATGGAAAGACAAAAACAAGATGAAAAAAGAGACTCCAAACCAACCGTCGTGATAGTTTTAGTCGTTATTAATTAGAAGGCACGCTTTCCTACTGCAGCAATTGACATAGATGTTGGGGAATCTGATCAGGATTGGTACAAGCTTCTTTCCTACAAACCTGTAGAGTACCCCAGTCCAAACCTGTACTCAACTTTGATGGAGCCTTTAGGGGCTTCATTCCTCATGTAACATGAAAGAGCCTTGCTCTGCAATTTATGAGATATGGAATGATTACAGAAACAACACCAAGTACCTTTTCTTCAAGCATCAAATTCGAAATACATAATTTAATTTTCAAAATTTGATAATTGAAATACAATGCAAGAAAACAGATCCCTAAATGGGACAAGTCTTGGGATTATTATTTTTCTCATGTGAATTGCTAGGAGACCCTCCATCTCTGACAGTCGAAATTTCAAGATTGTTCAACTCCGTGCCACCTACTTGTAAATACTCTATTCTTAAATAATAGTATTATCAGTGTCCAACCGATTTGTATAGACACTTCAAATTGAAATAGTCATAGCTTGTCAATTCCTTTAGGCTCGTCAGGTTACCAAGCGAAAAGAGGGCAGCAATTCCAACAAATAGCAATCTAATTATAGAGACCTCGGGAATTCCAAAAAGTAGCAATCTAATTTCAAACTTTCCAAATTAACGAGGTCTCTATGGCACTTGGCAATTATTTTAAAGTTATCTTCACCAATTTTATTTCTTCCAAGTCCTGCTGATGTGTGACTTCCGTTTTTCACAGCCTGAAAGGTTTTCAAGGGCGCAGATATTTCGTTAGAGGGTGAACTGGAAGCAGCCTGCCAAAGACAGATGTCTATATCGAATTGAATTCCCGAAGGAGTCTGGCAGCATTTCTAACCCGAACACTTATTCAAGTTAATATGTTGGAAGGTTTGTTAAATTCCAAAAGGAAGGTAGGAGCCTTCTCAAATTCCAGGACTGAGACAAATCAATTAAATTTTCTCAAAGGAATCAAGCAACGACGCCATGCTTGTTTACAATCTCAAGTGTTTAAAGGTGTAGAGATGAAAGAATTCCTCTGGCAATATTAGGATGTTATCTCGCTCCATGTGACTCGGTCTGATAGCATAGCCTTTCAGTTCAATTTTTTTTAAATGCTTCAGCTGCTCCGTGTAGACGTTCGTAACCCTAACAAGGCAACACCAATCAACTCCCTCAACTGTAAAGTTGCCTGAAATGCACTTTTAAATTTTAGATATGATTCTAGGGTGGCAGGTGCAGGGGAGTCTTCTTGATCCCGGAGGACATACAATAGCTACCTACACTTCGGGATTGGGGAATGTATCTAACAATGTTTGCTGAAACATATGCTTTATGGAAAGGTGTTTGCATTGTCAAAAATCAAAGTGTCACTCAAATAGTGATTTTTGAAGATTCAATGATAGTTATCCGAGCGATCATCAAGAAAGCAGACTGACAATAATATCTTTAACAACGTTATCTTTGCACCCTCTCTCTTATCGAAGGCTTTGAAAATTTCAGGATTTTCCACATTAAAAGGGACTTAAACTCACTTGCAGATCATTGGGTTAAGGTTGAGTCGAATTTGGAGGCTAATACTATAGAGTTAAGTGGGATTAGGGGGCACAGTCTATCCCGTAGCACGAGACTTTTAATTTTGAAAATTTCAGGATTTTCAACATTAAAAGGGACCTAAACTCACTTGCAGATCATTGGGCTAAGGTTGAGTCGAATTTGGAGGCTAATACTATAGAGTTAAGTGGGATTAGGGGGCACAGTCTATCCCATAGCACGAGACCTTAAATTTTGTCGACAAGTGGCAGTTGTTTCAGTCCGCCATTTGCTATGTACTCTCACTCGCACACTTGCGGTATTATGGTGTTGGGATGGCTATTCAATTTGTTTCGTGCTAGTTCAGCCTTTTATGCAGGCCTTCTGTGGTAATGGATTGTTTATCCTTGGTATCCGGGAGGGTTTCTCGGCTTCTTGCTTCTGTTGGGGTGTTTATCCTTGGTATCCGGGAGGGTTTCTCGGCTTCTTGCTTCTGTTGGGGTGTTTATCCTTGGTATCCGGGAGGGTTTCTCGGCTTCTTGCTTCTGTTGGGGTGTTAGCTCTTTGGAACTGATTTCAGTTTCCTGGCGGTGGTGCTCTCTCGATGCTGGCTTTGCTGGGGTTCGGGTTCAGGTTCAGGTATACCTTGGGATTCATACACCTTTTGGTTTTGGTATTGTCCGTTTCCCTCTATGTGGATCCTCTCAGTTCTGTCGCATTTTACTTTTTTATTATCTTTTATAAATCTGGTATTGGAGACCCTTTGCCCAGATCTGGGTGGTGGGAATTTTATGGCTCTCGATTTTTTAAGGTGGTGGGAATTTTCTGGCTCTCGGTTTTTTAGCACGGAGATGGACCCTCACTGGAATGATATAAAAAGAGTCCTCAGGCACCATTTCGAAATTTCTCATGGCCAACTCTGTGCTCCAATTAATCTCGATTAAGCTAGGGAAAATGGAACAAGCAATGGTCTCCTTGAGGAATACAAGGTGAATTGATGGAATGGAACTTGACATCCAGAAAATTAAATCTCTTGTTCTCCCTCAGCGTTCGGCCTCCCTCAGCGTACGGCCTCCGCCTCAATTAATCAAGGTGTTGCTGCTTCCCCTCGCTAAGGTAACACAGTCAATGGCTTTGAGGATCTTGGCACAGCCCCCATCGACACTGAAGATGGAATGCTCCAGCAAGCTAGGGTTTCAGTAATTCAGGACTCTGCCTCTTCTCATCAATGAATGTATTTCAAAACTCTTTCTTTTAGGGCAGTTTGTTAAAAAGGTTATTAGCCTGTCTGAGTGGGAAGTTGATTTGGACAGAGATCCATCTTTTGTTCCTTCTGTTTTAGAATCATGTACAAGCTTTGAACCATTTTTGCCGCTTGTATGACAGCTGTTTGCCTCAGCACGGACTTCTTTATCAATATATAAAATTCAGTTTCTTTTTTAAAAAAATGTTAAATATGATTATTTAAAAACCCTAGCTTGTAGCAAGGTACATACTATTTAAAGTCACTTTACCACAATGTTTCGAATCGGCTCTTCCAGCCAACCACTTCTAATGCACTTTTACATGTTAGATATGATTATTTAAAAGCCCTAACTTCTAGCAAGGTACATGCTCTTTAAAGTCACTTTCCCACATTGTTTCCAATTGGCTCCTCCAGCTTACTACTTCTAAAACTCTAATGCAATCCAGGAAAGCATAGAGGAGTATGGACAACTATCCTAATAGAGCCATCGAAGATCTGACTCTCAGTAGGTTATGCATGCTTCCCAGATAATCACCTTCAGCCCTCAGCCGCTGCAACCTACTCGAATCAGCCAAACAATTGCTGAACTCCACAGGTTGTTGGAACAATTGGCCAGATTTTTGTGGAACCTTGCCAATTCCACGCGCACCTAAATTATCATCTGAGAAGTGTTAGAAACAAGATGGACGTCCTTCCAAACTTTAAATATTTACAACTAGAAAGGCACAATCCTCTTAGAATAAATTTGGAAACACAACAGAATGGTTAGAGCTTCGAAGTTCAAACACTTGCAGATGACTGGCCAAACACATTATCAAAAAGGTTGTCAGTTGAGCACCACATAAAACGCCGAGGCTCTTTCCCCTCCCAAGCTCTGTCCAAGTCTCTGATGTGATTGTACATTATTATAGACCTCTAAAGACACTTGCGTTCTAGGTTGTGAAGACCCAGTGATCATTCCAGCCAGATCCAGAACAAGGAATGTCTAAGAATATATCTTTCTTTTGTTTTGGTAAGTAAATAGAAAGAGATTATATTATCTATACTTCAAAAAACCAATAATTTAGATACAAGTTCCAAATTCCAATAAAGTTACCATTGTCTCTCTTATCATCCCGTAAGACCGAGAGGGAGAATTGATCTCATTCCATCTATGGACATCCCTTTTTGCTTAATATAGAAAGGATGTCCCTTAATATAGACTAGACTTCTAAGAATATATCTTTCTTTTGTTTTGTTAAGTAAACATAGAGAAATTGTATTATCTGTACTTGAAAAAATAAAAATAAAAACTTAAATACAAGTTCCAACCATGTGCAGGATTTCAAATTCCAATCAAGTTTCCAAATACAAGTTCCAACCATGTGCAGGATTTCAAATTCCAATCAAGTTTCCAAATACAAGTTCCAACCATGTGCAGGATTTCAAATTCCAATCAAGTTTCCATTGTGTCTCATATTCATTCCATAAGACCGAAAGGGAGATTTGAACTTATCCCATCTACGAACATTCCTTAATACAAAAAGGATGTCCTTTGATATACGTATCTATATATTGGACATAGACTCTCTTTACAATAGATTTCCTTAATACAAAAATGATGTCCTTTGCTATACGTATATCTATATATTGGACATAGACTCTCTGAGCTACATTCCGAGTGCCTAACTACATTGTGCAATCTATCCAAACTATCAAGTAAGGCCAAATGAATCAATGAACAAGAGAACCGAGATATATATCCAATGATAAAGCATAAGCATATAGAGAAAATGACATAAAGCCAAAAAAAAAACTTTGTATCACATATATCCATCCTGAAATTCTGATCACATGGATTGGGAGGTAAGGGCCTCTTCGTCAATCAATTGTTTTAAACCTTCTTCTGACTAGATAACAAGCACATTACCCTTAAACTTTTAGAACGGCAAGGAAGAGAGCAAAGATCCAAAGAGGGAAGATTATGTATTTCTCCTCTTCATCAAGACTGTCACAGCTAGTATTAAGCCTGTTTTGTATATCAGTGGGAACTTGGAACTTGGAAGTACTTTGGATATTCTGCCCAGTTGGGGCCTTCCAATAATCCAAATAAATTTTGAAGTTTGTTTTGTATATCAGTGGGAACTTGGAAGTACGTTGGATAATCTGCCCAGTTGGGGTTTTCCAATAATCCAAATCATTTTTTCAATGAAATAGGACTCTCCCACCACTTTGAGAGATTAGGGAAAGTCATCACAGGCATCCAAGAACTAACTACTTCAAATCCCACTACAGGATGAGGTTGCTGGAAGGTGTGCAGGCAAAAAGGCTCTTGAGAATGTTCTCAGTTGAGGATTTGATCTTGTAAATGGAAGACTTTATGATTCCTGTGTGTCAGTGTACATACACAGTTGTAAGTTAATTTAGGTAGAATATTAAAAACTCAGTTGGTACACCGGCCAAACATCCTTCTTAAATGCTGGACTCCTCTCAGTTTGTTAGAAATAGAGGGCCTCCCTTTGTATTTAGACACAGCAGATCTAATAGATGCAGTGATTCTCTCATTCCTTCCGTTGAGTTCTGAGTCGCTGTTAATTTTCTGCATTCTGTCATCTATATGGAGGTTAAGCATGTAATGATCCTGTTGTTTGATGCATGATTTCACACTGTGATGGTAAAAACATCCTTATTGCAAAATGTAACTAAAATTAAGCTACTAGAATGATGGACAGTGAAGGAAAGATGCCCTTCACTATTGAAAATAACGCGCAGCTGCTCACCATTAGCCGCATCATCTACAATTATAAGAGTTTGAAGAGTTTGAAAACATGAGAGACGGCATCTGAGCATCGCTATACCTTCATCGACGCTATACATTAGTCGACCCACTACAGAGAAATCCTTATAAAGTTTACTTTGTAGTGATGTTAAAGAACTCTTAGCTGTAGCTTCTATAACGTAAAACAAAAACCAAGACTGACTGTAATCTGACCTCCTACAGTTGAAGATTTGTTTTCCCAGAGTCTTCCTATCTCCACCAAAACCAACCTTGACCTCCCGGCTGTGTTGTTGTGGTTGTTGAAGCAATAATGCTCTATTTTCAAAAAAAAAATTATCCAAACTATTTGGATATGTGCCCAGATTCAATAGTGATTTTCTAATTTTTTTCATGCACTCGCTGCAAAATCTTTACCCATGAATATAGATCCTTGACTAAAATACCAAACATGCATTCTACATAACCAAGTAGAGAAAAGAAGTACTCTACAACTACAACCTGGGATGGAAAAGATCCTAGTCTGTGCTTGTGAATATAACCGGCACTGGGTGTTTAACATTTGCTGTGCTTGTTTGACCTTTAATTACTACATGTAAATAACAACTAGTTTACAATCTAGGTTCTTTTAAACTAGAATAGCCTCATCTTCACTTTTCGTCTATTCCTGTAAACCCTGGACCTATTAAACATAAGCAAGATTAAAGAGAGACAATATACACAACCACCCGTCTAGTGTAAATTTATTTTAACCTTGATCTATTACACTAACATAACTCCATTTTAACATTGGATCTACTCCTTGTTGAGAATTATAGGTCGGACAAGAATTTCCACACAGGTTTAGTGTGAACGTGTGATAAGTAGTTCGAGATATTTTCAAAAGTTAATTCTATTTTGTAATTCACTTTAGCAAAAAAGTGAAAGTCTTATTTTTAGCAATTGAATCTAAAAAGTGTATTGCAGAGTTAGACTAGAAGTAATCTCAAGAATAGATTAAGGTTTTGGTCTCGGCTAAAAATATAAACACAGGACAAGATCAGAGGTTTAGAAACACAGGAACAGTTGAGCAGGTTGAGTAATTGAAAAGAGAGTAGGGATTCAGGCAGAGGAGAATCCAGGCAATGGGAAGCAGTCCACACAGGTGCCAAACAGTTCCGTACAGCCATATGGACAGGCTGCAGGCTTTCCAGCAGGCCGCCGTACAGCATTTTTCTGCTGTTTCTGGTTGTTCCCAACAGGCTGTACCTCTCAAGCAGGCCATACAAGCTCAGTTCACAAGGTGATTTCAGTAACCATGCAGAGCTGCTGTTTTTGGGCAGCTTGTGGAGGTTTCTTTGTAAGTTTTTCGAAAGAATGGAAAGCTGAGTTTTGAAGGAGCAATTACCTATGTATGTGTGAAATTGATTTTCTGCTTCCGCAATTTAATTTTTAGTTATTGTGTTATTGATGCTATGGTCAGAAATTTAATTTCAGCATTAAGTCAATTCAGCAATCTACTTGTTTGATTGAGATCACAAGGACTTTAGTCACCTAGGCTTGGAATTTTCACATAGTATCAAAGCTAGAGCTCTAATTGAAATTCTCGGGAATTTGTAGCAGTAAATCTATTGCAGGGAAGGAAGGACCAGAGGGTTTCAAAGTTTTATTTTCAGTTTTAGGATTTTTTGCAGTGGATCTCAGAGATGGCAGCAGCTAGCTTCAGGTTTGAGGAGAGATTGGATGGTGCCTCAAATTTCTTATCATGGAAAGTGAGGGTCACACTCTTACTAAAAGAGAATGATCTATGGGATATTATCAAGGATGTTGTGACTCCACCTACAAATCCGCAGCAGCTGGTAGCTCACAACAAAAGGGAAGTGAAGGCTCAATGGATGATCTTGGATGCCATAAAAGATCATCTAATCCCTCATGTATCCAAGAAGAAGACAGCAAAGCAAATGTTCAATGCCCTGGTTAGTTCCTACCAGAGTTAGAATATAAACAAGAAGATAATATTGTGGAACAAACTCAAATCTATGGCAATGACCAGATCAGACTCAGTCACCAGTTACCTTATGAAGGTCACACAGGTTCATCATCAACTTGTAGCAGTTGAGGAGAAGGTTGAAGATGCAAAGCTAGTGAACATGGCATTGAATGGATGGTGAAAAGAACCTAGATCTATTCGGTCAGTCAAATAAAGAAAGAGGTAAAGGGCCCAGCAAGGGTAAGGAAAAGAGTAGAGTCACTCACAGCCAGAAAAGCACTTGATTTTAACCAAGTGTTTTGTTTGTCATAAGCACAATCATTATGCATCATAGTGTCCAAAGAAGAAGGGTAAAGAGGAGGAGTAGCAGCAGCAGCATCTGCAGAATCTCAAATGAACAAGTTTGCTACCAAATTTGAGAAGGATTTCTCATTGGTATCTTGCCTTTCTGCCAACACAATTCCAAAGAATGCATGGGTATGTGGATAGTGGGCATCTCAACACATGACATCAGCTTGACAGTTATTTTATAGTCTGAAGAAGCAAGACTGCAGAGTACAGGTTGAGCATGATGATGATGCCAAGTACCCAGTTGCAGGACTTGGTACTATTCCCTTCCAGTACAAGTCAAGTAATTCTTTAGATTTTGACAATGTCTTGTTTGTACCAGGTCTCGAGAAAAACTTGCTTTTAGTTTTGGTTATAGAGGATAAGGGCTTTGTGATGGAGTTCAAGACCCAACAAGTCCTCATCGAAGGTAATAGGGGTTAAAGAAGATAAGATGTACAACTTGTAGGGTGAACATATTCGAGCCTTGGTGCATAACCGTAGGGTGAACATATTCGAGCCTTGGTGCATAACCGTGACAACTTGTGCAAATTGTGGCAACCTCTTTCAATGTTCCCTGAAGTAGAAGGATTGCATAACAGTGACAACTTGTGCGACTTGTGGCAACCTCTTTCAATGTTCTCTAAGTAGAGGGATCACAACAGATTGCATAACAGTGACAACTTGTGCGACTTGTGGCAACCTCTTTCAATGTTCTCTGAAGTAGAGGGATCACAACAGATTTAGGAACACCATGACCATTTTAGAAACCAAACGGGGCATATGTAGCTTGGTGATAGATACAAGGGAAGCCAATAGGATTATGAGAGCATAAATTCTCAATGCAAGCAGATTACAAGAGGATGGATACTGTACATATCAATGAATAATTTAAAATATACTGACAAATTCTAATACATATCAATGAATAATTTAAAATAAACTAACAATATACTGACAAATTCTAATACATATCAATGAATAATTTAAAATAAACTAACAAATTTTAATGATTTTTTTAAATTAAAAAAAAAATAATCAATTTTTTCATTTCATATCAAATTTGAATTCAAAATTAGTAATTATAATTAAATGTGAGCAGAATCAAACAAAACTGATAAGAAAAAACATATCATATCGAATTTGAATTTAAACTTAGTAATTATAATTAAATTTAAACTTAATAATTATAATTATTAAATGTTGATAATAAAAAACATTAAAAATATTTGTGGTTGGGGTTTTCATGATTGGTCGGAATAGCCACAGTTTGGTCAATAGAGCGTCGACGTTTCTGATCCAAATCAGGATCCAGATCCATCTTCAGGACAATGAGCTTGGGTTTAGATAATGAGAAGATTAGGTTTTAAATACTAGATTTGACGTGAAAACTAAGTGTCGGCTAGATTGTTTTGAATTTAAACTTAGTAATTATAATTAAATGTTAGCAGAATCAAACCAAACTGATCATAAAGAAAAAGTGCAAAGATTACACAAGAAAAAACGGATACCTTTTTGAGTATAAAGTAAATTTAGTAAATTTGGGATGTGATATGGATTTTTACCAGATATCCATCTATCCAGAACTGATAACAAAGAAAAAGTGCAAAGATTACACAAGAAAAAACGGATACCTTTGAGTATAAAGTAAATTTGGGATGATATGGATTTTTACCAGATCTCCATCTATCCAGATTTATTATATACTGACAGATTTTAATACATATCAGTGAATAATTTAAAATATACTGACAAATTTTGAGTTTTTTTAAATTAAAAAAATTTATAATTTTTTTCATTTCATATCAAATTCGAATTCAAACTTAATAATTATAATCAAATGTAAGCAGGATCAAACAAAATTGATAATAAAGAAAAAGTGCAAAGATTACACAAAAAATACGGATAAATTCGAATTCAAACTTAATAATTATAATTAAATGTGAGCAGAATCAAACAAAACTGATAACAAAGAAAAAGGGCAAACACTACACACAAAAAAACGGAGATACCTTTTGAGTATCAAGTAAATTTGGGATGATATGGATTTTTACCAGATCTCCATGTATCCATACTTAATAAATCTGGATTAATAAACTACAGTTAAAAAATACCAGCAAGAACAGAGATCTATTCATACTTAATAAATCTGGATTGAGAGATTATAGATATCCATCCATTGAACATAACGTTATAAGGAAACGAGAGTTAAAAAAATACCAGCAAGGACAGAGATCTATCCATACTTAATAAACCTGGATTATTAGGGATCTATG